>MU225872.1:855407-883414 GCA_018584345.1 Thuja plicata | reverse complement strand
TACATGTATATATATATACATGTATATATATACACATATATACATGCATATATATAAACATATATGCAAATATACATGCATATATACACATATATACATGCATATATACATATATATATACATGTATATACACATATATGCATATATACATGCATATATACATATATACATGTATATATACATATATATATATACATATATACACATATATGCATATATACATGCATATATACACATATATACATGCATATATACATATATACATGTATATATACATATATATACACATATATGCAAATATACATGCATATACATGTATATATACACATATATGTATATATACATGCATATACATGTATATATACATATATATACACATATATGCATATATACATGCATATATGCACATATACATGTATATACACATATATGCATATATACATGCATATATACACATATATACATGCATATATACATATATATACACAAATACATGTATATATACACATATACATGCATATATACACATATTTACAAACAATATATATTAAAAAACATTAAAATGCATATATACAAACAATATATATTATAAAACAATAAAATATGGAAATTAGAAACGTGAAAAACCTGATTTATTGACATTTGATAAAACGGAAGCCAGCCAAAATAGTCACTTTCAACCTAGCCGAAACAGTCACAATGACTATTTCGGCGGGTTTTATTCCGCTAAAACAAAACCTAGTTACTTTCGATCGAAAGTAACTAGGCACTTTCGATCGAAAGTAACTTTCGATCGAAAGTGCCTAGTCTAGGTACTTTTGATCAAAAGTTAGTCACTTTCGATCGAAAGTTTTTAACATTTTTGATCGAAAGTAATGAAGTTGTTTTAGTGGGTCACCCTTTTTGGGATGAATTTCTTCCTCCCGAAAAGTGTAACCCACTATTGTGGTATTACCCAGGACTATAGTGACAACACAAGGACTTACACTTTTCCTAATGAGGCTTTTTGAAAATGATTCTTCAATCTACCTCACTATCTCTTGGTTTTGTCCAGGGGCCATCTTATATTCTGCTTTGTTTGGAAGAGTGGGCCCTGGTATGAAGTCTATACAGTGACTCACTTCTCTTTCAGGTGGCAAAGATTCTGGTGTGCTCTCAGCTATGATACCCTTATACTGACCCAATAGTGCTTTGACCTCTTTGGGGCCTATATCTCTAGTAGGGGCCTTGACCTTTGGTTCTATTACTGATGTCTTTTTGGGCCTCACTACTAATGCATAACAAGGTGTATCCCTCTCTTTTAGTACCTTCATGAATTCTTTCTCTCCTATATGTAATACACTGCTAGTAACATGTTTTTCCTTTTCACAGTCAGGGAGTGGATTCATCACATACTCAACACCATCCTTAACTATAGTATAGACATTAGAATTTCCATCATTCTTAGCATCTACATAAAATTACCAAGGTCTACCTAATAACAAATGACATGCATCCATCTCTATGATATCACATAGAACTTTGTTTGTATACTCCCCTATCTTGAAATCTACCCAAACTTGTTCATTGATGATAGTTTGTTTTTCTTTTTTCAACCAAGAAGCCTTATAAGGGAAATGATGAGGGATTACATGCAACTTTAACTTAGTAACTAGCTCCCTAGATGCAATATTATCAGTGGATCTAGAATCAACTATAACTTTGCATACCTTATTGTTCACCTTGCAGCTTGTTTTGAACAATTAATTCCTCTGAGGTGGTTTTGTAGTAGTAAGTACTCTTAGGAGTGTCCTTTTCATCATCAGGCATTTTCCTTGTTCTAGATTTGCAGGCCTTGAAGTTGCAGAATGATAGGAGGATACACTTTGACTATCATCTTCTTGGGTGAGTTGTACTCTTCTATCCCCTCCTTGTCTGCCAGCGCCACTCTTTTGAGGACATCGAAAGGAATGGTGTCCAATTTGATTACAAGTAAAACATTTCCCTATGAAGACAATAGGTCCTCTTCCACAAAATATCCCTCTACTACTTGATCTCCTTCCTCTGAAGTTTCCTCTATTATTGTTATCTCCTTCAGACTCATGGTTACTAAACTCCCCTTGACTTCTTTGAAATGGACCTCTGCCATTGAACCTACCTCTTCCTTTGAATTTATTATTAGAAACACTAAGAGGGGGGGGTGAATCAGTGTTTATCTATTAATTATAATTCAGAAACTTTAAACTTTAATCAAATAAATAACAAATGAAGCACAACACATAACACAAGATATGATTATGGGGAAACCTTGATCAGAGGAAAACCCTGGTGGGAATTAGTACCCACAAATTATTGTACTGGTATAATGAACCTGTTAAAGTTCATTTTCCTTGTTAGGAGTAATATTTACAATTCAAGTACAATGACCATGTTAGGAGTCGATAAAAAACCCTTTTAGAGGTGGTTGGCTCACTGTCAGAGCTCACTGCTCAATATGATGAAGGCTACAAACTTCTGATAACTGATATACACTATATCAAAAATGAACTGCTATAATGACACTGTTGTTTGATTAGTTTCGTTTATGCGCTAATGCTTTAATCTATTGTATACTTCGACTTCATACTGGTTTTCTCATATTGATTTTTTGAATATCTTCTCTACTTCTTTTCCATTGACCCTTTTAATACAAAAGTGCATGTCTAGTATTTATACATGCCTGAATAGATGCGACTAATAACAAGACCTTAGTCAGCCCAAAAACAACATACAAAATGCTTCCAAACAAATTGGCTTAAGCCTATTTACATGAATTATTAAGACATAATTACAAACTTATTACAATAGGTGCATAGCCTTTACAAAACAAAATATTATACGCTAATTCAAACTCTGAGGTTGGCTCCATACTCTATTTTCAGAACTGTTAGATGCACTTAATCTTCCTGTAACTTCTCTATACTATCATTATGTACCATGCGTGTATAGGGTAAACACAAAAATATATCATAGAGCTTAAGTATGAACATGCATAGTCTGACTTGATGGTATGCATGTGTATTGGTGCTCTGATCAACTGAATAACTCTGTACTATTTTGTTTTATGTACTTAGTCAATTTTGTTCTTCAAATGTTACTATCAAAACTTCATATGACTTTTTTTCCATAATGACAACACAAAATAGGTCATATACACCCTGATTGTAAACCTGCCAACAATCTCCCCCTTTATCATTAATGGCAACAAAGGAATGTGGCCAAGTTGCTTAAACTTTGACTTAACAACAAAAATTGCATATTATAACTTTGGATATATAACATACTCCTTATATACATACATTACTACCCCTTTGACATTAATGAAAAAGGTGTCAAAATTGTAAGTCTCTAGGTACTTACTCCAAGTACACATCTGGATAAGCAAAAAGAAGATTCTTGATCTCTTGCTGCCAGAATGCCTTCAGTGCATCAATTGTCTGAAGATGGGCACATAAAGCATATGTAAGCTTCTCCATCTTTGTTAGATCCATGCAGGGTCCTTGATCATAGGTGGTAATGGTTTCATCTATATGTTTGATGTTCTCATTTAAAACAACTAAGGAGGGCACACGTCCATTTCTCAGTTGGGTCTACCTGATCCTTATCTTGCTGATCTCCATCTTAGCTTTTTCAATCTTGCCTATCTGCCCTTGATAGATATTGTTGTAGATATTGATGTCTTGGGATGATGTTTCAACTAATTAAGCCTTATGTTATCAACTAGGATATCTGCCTCCTCAATCTTCTTGATGTGCTCAGAAGTGAGTTTGCCTCTATCCATGCAATTTGTTGTTACTTTCCTACCTTTTGATGTCAACTCTTTCAGAATAGTCTGACCAATCTTCAATGAATTGAGATCTAAAGAGAAGTTCTTTACCAATTCATCCAATCTTTCCTTTTTGTAATTTTCATTTGTAGTTCTAGTAGTTGAGTCTACTAAACTTATGAAGTGTGCTTTGAAGCTTGTTAAGATGCTATCGACATCATCAACTGATTGTATTTTAGCCACTTTCTTATCTGCTGGCACTAATTCATTCAAAATGTTCACTGACTCTAGAAAGAGAGGGTTTCTCCTAACTTGTTTCTCTTTTGCTGTCTCCAAGGCTAAGACACTGATATTGATCAAATCTTCTTCTCCCCATGCATCTAGGCTTGCTGAGTCAGGAGTTAAACTTGAAAACAATGAAGTTGATGGATAAATATATGGAGTGAATATAGAAAGTTGACTAGTATCCATACATTCACTTTTCACTGGGATCTCCATAACAGGTGGTTCATTAGATTGATTGTCTTCTTCATTATTCAAATATGTTGAATCTTTAGAAGGAGCTTCATCAGTGCATACCTTCTCTATCTCTTCAGTGCTAACAAATTCTTTTTCAAATTTATCCATGTCATTATTTAAAGTTGTCATGGATATCTTAACATCATTGATCACAATAGTCTCTTATGAATCTTTGGCTGTATCAGAAAGTGATGAAACTGTGGGCGCTGAATCCTATGGACCTGTCATAGGCACTTTTTAAATCATTGGTTCTTTATCCTTTTTGGGAGGGACTGGAGTCTCTTTAGCTGTAGGAGTTGTTGATGGATACATGTTTCTATCCAAAAATACTTGCTCAAATGCTTTCTGAGTTTCTTCACCAACTAGTTCATACTCTTTGTTCATAATATGAAGAGTTCTTGTTTTGGTCCTGAGATGAGGTTTTACCAAATCTAACAGTATTGCTTTCTCATCATGTGAGAAAATAGGGAGAAGACTGTCTAATGTTTCTTCTCTAATCCTCATATCTTCCTCTATTGCTTGTCTTTTCAATAGGTCTAGTATGTTCCATACTTTGTCTGGTATGACTGTCTTGAGTTCCAATACTGACCTTTTAAACTTGATCATGTGAGAGATGATCATAGAGTGAATTCCCAATTTATCTATCTCTTGTTACTTGTCATAGAAATTTTTAATCGAGTCTAGTCTACCTTCATTAACAATTATGTTCCTTAAGACTGTCAGACTAGGTCTGAATCCTACCATAGGAGGGGCTTGAGTGTTCTTTACTTTTCTCCTTGTTGTCCTTGAGGATGGGTGACCTGTGGGAGCTTGCTTCCTTCTTCTGATCAACTTGCTTGGTACTGATGGTGGAGAGGAATCCAAGTCAATAGTAGTTGATGGCATAGATGTACCTTCATCATATTTCTTCTTCTTGGGGATATCATCATATTTTTTTGTTTTGAGTTCTGTTTGTTTGAGCTCTCTTGCAATTTTAGCTTCCCTAGCTTTGTCTAGGTCTTCTTGTGTGACCCCATGAACTTTTAGGCTATTGGATGTAATCCTTGATGCCTTCATTTTATTATCTACACTGTATAAGATAGAATCAACTTGATTTGTCTTCTCTCTCTATATATGCCCCATCTTGGCTCATTTGGATCTTTAGGCATAGATAAAAGAACTTGTGCATATCCTTCCAACACATGTTCTTCAACTTCATAACCAAGTGGATGAATCCATTTAGTTCTTGGCTCAACTACTTCCATGCAAGTATAGTCAGTTTCCACCATGAAGCATATGGCGTCCTTGTATTTATCAACTATATTTTTTGATATTCTGAACCTCTTCTGCATCTTGATCCTGAATATTTTAATCTCCATGTCCATAGAATCCTTTACACTGCTTTATGATGTAGCCTTTAGTGAAATTTTGGACATAGTAGGTTTACTCCTATCTAGGTAAAGATTAAAGACTTTTCCAACAATGTGGAAGTATAGGTAGATGATCAAAGAGCCAAATTTGAATATTTTTCTCTTGTCATGCTTGATATCTCTAATGTTATTAATCATTTGTGTGTGAAATATCTCACAAAGATTATACTGAGTGTTATCTTTTACCATCCTTATTGCTTCTAGAACAGTAGTTGCAAACACACTATTCAACCTGCTTGGATGCTAAAAACTTGTAACTGAGTATCATTGTGAGAAGTTTGATATTTTATTCCATAATGGGATCAATAGTCATCCCGTTCCTATCACTTCTCGATAAGCATGATTTTTCAACCTATTTCTTTACATCTTTACTAGAGGGAATAACTAATCCAACCTTAGGGAGTCCAGTCATCTTGTGAATAAGATCAATAGTAATGTGGACAGGAACTTCACCAATCCAATACAGATCATCATGTATTCCACTAAGTATAATTTTGACCCATTGTGGTTCATATAACTCATGCGCATTTGAATACTCAAAGATAGGGTTATCCGTGAGATGTGCATATTCATCCTTGAATGAATAATCTAGTTTCATCATTGATGCCATAAGAGTTTCTATATTGTTATCCGCAACAGTTTCCTTCTTACAATAGTTGTATGCATGAATGTCCTCTACATGCATGAATCCTAGCAGAGTCTTGGAGAATACCCCTTCTACATCATCTAACATAGACATGAATGAATGTTTCTTAAACACATAGATCTCTTCTTCTCAGAGATGTCAAACACTGTAGGAGTAGCCATTACTTGTAACTTGCTTAAGTAGGGTTTCTTGAGATTTTGAAATGACGCATCCGCTAGGGTTCTATTTCAACTTTGATTTGCTTTCCTAACCAACCAATGACTATCTGTTGATGCTTTGATGCTAAGATATCATGTGCTGTCTCAATGCCTAATCTCAAATGCAAAAGTGAAAATGAGAGATTTCTTTACTAACTTATATAAAAGTTATTGCAATTAATGCTTGTTGCTGTAGAACGGTTTACATTAAGAATTTCAATATTTTCTTTTGTCACTGTTCAAGCTATGCGTCCATGCATACTTCCCCAATTCATCACCAAACACATGAATCCATAGGTGCATACTCAGAGGTGAGTATACCAGCCACATAGGGGTTCAGAGCTAGAATAGCTCCCCCTAAGACCATGAGGGTCATCTAACCAGAAGTAGAAGGTGCATCCACTATGGATGCATCTAATACCTTGTTCTCATCATTATCTTTCTTTACTTCAAACCATATTTTACCTGAATCTTCTATATCTTTTAGAAACTTGACTTTGCCTAATTCTTTAAATAATGATTCTTTATGCTTCTCTTGTTTTTGAGTTCTGGATCTACAGAACCTTGATATGTGTCCAGCTTTGCCACATGAATGAAAAATTATTGGAGGTCTATTGATATTGTTTATCATGCTACACTGCTTGGCTGTGTGTCCATTATAATTACATATCTTACATGTAATGTTCTCATAGTTTCTCTGAGGTTGATTTCTCTGATTGTGTTGATTCAGATTTATTTGATTCTGTTCTGACTGATTTCTTTGACTTGTTCTGCAATGAATAGCCCTGTGACCAAATTTATTATAGGAATAACAATATCCATTGAAAGGTCTTACCTCTTTACAATATCTTGCTAAATTTCAATACTTTTTACAGGCATAACAAGTTCTGTTAAGTTGCTTGAGTTCATCTTTAGGTGGTTCTGTTTTAGCCTCTACAAGATTCTCAGTTTTCTTTGCTTCTGTAGATATCTCTTGTGCTTTCTTTCTTTCTTGCATTGAATAAATTTCAATTTGAGGTACACTATATCCAACACCTGTAGTATCACCTTTTATCTTTTGTGCATAAAGTTGTGATTGAATTAGATCAGAACTTGTGTGTAGTTTATCAATCTTATCTTTTGCTTCTGTTAATTCAGATTCTATCTTTTTCTTGATGTTTTCCAACTCCAATATTTTCATGTTTTCTTGCATAAGTTCATCATCTAATTGTTTACTCTCTTTGGTATTTTCTTCAATAGCTATTAGGCTATCTGTAAGTTGTTCATTCAGATCTTTAATCTTATCTTTCAAAGACATGTTCTCTTGATTAAGCTCTTTGACCATTTTTCCCAAATCATTTGTAGAGCAATCTTTCAGATCTTTCTTTAATTTCTTTATAAGCATTTGGGAGCCATCAAATTTTAGTTTTAGTTCTTCATTTTTTTTCAGATTTGTCAAGATCTTCAAGGGATGCTTCAAGATTCTTTTTTAGATGTTTTTCTTATGCTGAATCCTTGATCTCCTCAAGTGGTTAAACTTTCTTTCAGATGACCAGAGCTCTAATACCAATTGTTAGAAACACTGAGAGGGGGGGGGGNGGGTGAATTAGTTTTTGTCTATTAATTATAATTCAGCAACTTTAAACTTGAATCAAATATATAACAAATGAAGCACAACACATAACACAAGATATGATTATGTGGAAACTGTTATTAGAGGAAAACCCAGGCGGGAATTACTACCCACAAATTATTGTACTAGTATAATTAACCTTTTAAAGTTTCTTTTCCCTCTTAGGAGTAGTCTTTACAATTCAAATACAATGACCTTTTTAGGATTCTTTACAAAACCCTATTAGAGGTAGTTGGCTCACTACCAGAGCTCACTGTTCAATAAGATGAAGGCTAAAACCTTTTGATAAATGATATACACTATATCAAAAATGAACTGTTGTAATGACACTGTTGTCTGATCAGTTCCATTTATGCATTGATGCTTTAATATCTTGTAGAATTCTACTTCATACTAGTTTGGTCACATTGATTTTCTGAATATCTTCTCTGCTTCTTTTTCATTGACACTTTTAATACAAAAGTGCATGTCTAGTATATATACAATGCCTGAATAGACGTGACTAATAACAAGACCTTAGTAGGCCCAAAAACAACATACAGAACGCTTCCAAAAAAATTGGCTTAAGCGTGTTTACATGAATGATTAAGACATAATTAAAAACTTATTACAATAGGCGCATAGCCTTTACAAAATAAAATATTATATGCTAATTCAAAATTTGAGGTCGTCTCCATACTCTATTTTATAAACTGTTAGTGGCACTTAATCTTCCTATAACTTCTCATTACTATCATTCCATACCATGTGTGTATAGGGTAAACAAAAAAACATATCATAGAGCTTAAGTATGAATGCACATAGTCTGACTCGATCGTACGCACGTGTGTTGGTTCTCTGATCAACTGAATAACTCTGTACTGTTCTGTTTTCTGTACTTAGTCAATTTTTCTCTTCAAATTTTACTGTCCAAACTTCATATGACTTTTTTGCCATAATGAAAACAAAAAATAAGTCATATAAACCATGATTGTCAACTTGCCAACAGTTATTCCCTCTACCTCTATTATTTTTTTCTCCTCTCCTCTTCTATTTTTCTTCAATTTTTAGTGCCATTTGAAAACACTTATGTACTAATTCAGGGTTGAATAAGTTCATTTCATCTTGAATACTCCATTTCAGTCCATTCAGGTACCTTGCAAGCTTGTGTTTCACACTCTCTGAGACTTTAGCCTTCAAGGTCATTCTACGAAACTCTTTAGTAGATCCACTCACATCAAGGTCCTTCTGCCTTAGATTTTGCAAATTTTTTATGGAGGGTGATCTCATAGTCCTCTAGCGAAAAATCCTTCTTGAATTCTACCAAAATCCTTTTCCATGTTGAGATAGGGTTCCTCTCTTCCTCTATCCTTTCATTTTGCAAAAAATTCCACCAACTTAAGGAAGGGCCTTTCATTTTGGATTTTTCCACTTTGACCTTCTGATTTTCGGAGATATTGTCACATTCAAAATAATTCTCCAAAGCTTCTATCCAATTCATACATTCTTCAAGATCCATTTTCCCACAAAACATGGGAATGTATGATTTTTGATCCCTATTTCAAACTCTCTCAAGGGCTTCAAGAAATTTGACATCTTCTTCTTCTTCTTCTTCTTCTTCTTCTTCTTCTTCTTCTTCTTCTTCTTCTTCTCTGTTTGGAGGTCTTTCAACTTCTTTATCTCCTCCTCCATCTTGTTGTTCTTGGCTACTTGTTCTCTGAAAATTTTAGGCAATTCCACATTTGTGATTCTAGTAGGAACTTCCTCTCCTTGAGGTTCTTTTATTCTGTCACCCATTCTTCAATTCTCCCAAGGTCTTAGCAGGCTCTGATACAACCTAATGTAGAGTGCACTGCAAGAAGACCTAGATGGGCTCCCACTTCTTGTTATCACTTCAAACTCCCAATCCAGACACCCTAAATCCACAAATGTCTTCCCAGGGTGTGTAGTGACTTACCCAAGTAGCCAAATCACTTCTTCTATCACAACTTAGCCCTCCGAGCTAAGATCCAATTCTCTGCAATATCTCCTTTAGGGACACTTTCCCTAAACCGAGCTCAATATGTGGAAAACTTCACCAGAGGATTAGACCAACAAACCTAGCTGATGGAAAGCTTTGTTTAGACCCCAAGGGTAGAGAATCCACCAATGGATTCAGTCTTGTAGACCCAAGGGTGGTCAAACACCAAATGGCCTAGAATTCCTTGTAGCCCTATCCAGAGGGTTTTTCAAACATAACTTTTAATTGTAGAAGGATCTAACTAATTTGATTAGGTTTCTAGATACCCTTTATGGAGTTTTGAAACCCCTCAATGTCTTAGCACTTCACTCCACTCCTGCACCACTAAACTCTTGCAAAGCTCACATATCTAATTAGCTAGGTTAGGCTTGGATTTCTAAGAAAGTGGTCTATAGTGGGCTCATAGAATGAATACAAGGGCTAAGATGGATTCCTCTACCCAAAAATAGTCTAGAACCACCATTAGTTTGATCCTCCCAATCATATATTGCACATGCATTTGACTGTACTAAAGAATCAGGCTAATTACAAAGAGATAATTAGCCTAGGGCTTTGTCTCAAAATGCATAGAACTAACACTGAGCCTCTGAGCCTTAGGAATCTTAAAGAGCATGATCCTAACTTGTTTTCCCCAAGTGGCTGAGAAGATCCACTGGTTCAATCCCAAGCTAGGATCACATCTTTGGAGCAGGCCCAATAAACCTTGGTTTCTCATATAGTAAACAAGTAAAATCTCTAACTTTTATGAAACTTCACAAAAACAACTCAAACCAACTATAATGTTGAAGTAACTCAAAGCATCACAAAGTTTTGTAAGTGGGTCCACAAGATGAATCCATCCTAGGTCATACACTATCTAAATGACTCAGAAAAATCTTCTATTTCCTTCTCTGACATCAAGCTTTGTACACAGTAAACTCTAACCTTCCTACAAGGCATGAGAACATCTACTATCATCATCTTGGTGTTACAGAAGCTCCAAAAATTTGGTGTGGTTGGTTATAGATGACTTGTCATTCTTCGAGCAACATTTTGCAAAAGTTGCTCATGCAACATTTTGTAAAAAGATAACTTTTTGGCAAAACTTGACAAAATTGCTAATTTGAGAAAATGCAAACCTTACCAACCTACAAGGATGTGCGAGAGGTTAAAAACATGACAAGAGCCTATTCTAAGGTCTTAAAACACAACCTTCTAACTAAACTAAAAAAAACACTATAAGGGACTAACATGGTCTAACATGGTTTCAGGAACCCATAGGTTTATAACTTACCTTAGGGTCCTTCACCTTACATAAAAAACCCACACACATACACTAGGGTGATCCCGAGGATTCACTTTATTACAAACACTTAAGAAAGAAAATAGGAACTTCAAGAGGTGCCCTGCACTAGGTTGGTTGGAGTGTCTGAGGAAACCACTATACGGGTTCACATACTGGATCAGATGTAGGCTAGTGGATCTATCCCTACCATTAATGTTAACGAATCTGTTACGAAGAGAAAGTTTGATAACTTGTATGGTTGCAGGCACTCACCTCCAAATGGTTTGATCAGATTCTCAAAGAGATGCCGACTCAAGGAATGAACCAAAAATGATCACATAATTCAGAAATGCCTCAAAGAAATGTAGCTTCATAGACTGCGACAGCTATTGGATATGCATGAGATTGGCAGGTGTACTTATAAGCTCAACAACCCTTGCTAGCATCCTCCCTACCCGCAGGCTGGAGTAGGAGCCTTGAATCAATATTTTAACATCTTTCAAAGCTTAATGAAGGTGGATTTTTGACAGAGTAGTTGTAGTACAAAGTGTAGCATTCAAATGTCACCAATTATTTGATAGAAGGCGCCCGACTTGGTCAGTGATGAATCCAAAATAGTGACTAAACTAAAAATAAAATAAGAGTTGAAGAATGCTCATGATTAGTTTGTCAAAATGCGTCAAAGTGTGTCGCCTTGATGAAATATGTAAATGAAAAATGTAGATCATAGATATCTCACCCGAGTTGTAATGGAGTGGATTTGTTGATGTCACTTTAGAATCTTTTGAGTATATAAAAATAGAATGCTTCAGAGAGATGGTATCTAGAAAAGTCCTATGATTGCAAGAGTTGCAAAAAAAGAAAGAAATGATTTATTAAAATAGCTTTGGCAACCTTCAAATTAATGCGAAGAGCGGGTGGAAAACAAAATTCCACAACCTTTTTCCACGGTCCTCAATGCCTTGCCAAATCGGGAGTTTCAAATGTGGATTCATGGGCAATACACGATAACTGTTTGATAGAATGCTGCAAGGTCATGTTTTCTCATGAAATGTCATCACTGTGCATGTCAAGTGTGGAGATCGTAGACACCATAAATTCACCAAAGGATATAGAATATATCACGTGGCTATTTAACCTTTCAAGAAAAGTATTGTTGGCTAGTGTAAAGGAAAATGCAACAACCTCTATCAGCACCCTCACGTTAACGTGCATGCTAAATATGGAATCATATACATGAATTATTTGACTAAATGCTGCAGAAACAAATGGTTTCCTGAAAAGCTTGCTTCCATGAATGTCTATTGTGGAATTATAGCAATGAACATGAATCGTTTGATTGAGTGCCTTGGACAGATGTCACCACATGGAATGTAATGATTGCAGGATATCCACCAAATGGATTTGCTAGAAAAAGTTTTAAAAACTTTCATGGACAATAAATAGGCTGGAGTATAAGCCAAACTCCATGACCTTATCCATCATCCTCCAAGCCGTGCCAATATGAAAGCATACACAAGTCACACAAACTATTTTAGAAAACACGCCAAAGGGATGACATTTCAAGAAATTAAATGAAATGATGAAAAGTTTTGCACAAAATGAATTTGTTAAAAAGGCTTTAAAAACTGCAAAATAATTGTAATTGAGAAGAAGAGCCCGCAACTTGTTTATCACATTGCCTCTAAGAGATGGCATCTCATGCAATAAATGGAACGGTTATGGGTCTGTTAGCAAACAGATGTGTCCTTCAACAATAAATAAATATATTAGATCCAAATACTCGGAAAGAAGAATAAAACGTACTAACAGATGGATAGATCATCATTGCATTGATAATCCTCCTCTAAATTGAGAGGTACAGCTCTCTCCTAGATGATATTTAATGACTTAAATAGCTTAATATGCCTTTAACTTGAAGACCGTAAGGCATACTGACATCCATCCTTAAACATGGAATGAATGTGATTGCTAGATTTACCAACTTAAGAAGAGGGAAAGACGAACAAATGGCCACAAGATTGCCTATTCAGTCCTTCACCTTATAGAGGAAATAATAGAAGTTAAACATCTTATTTTCCAAGAGATGAGTATGTGAACCACATGATTACATACAACATATGCTTGATACAATAATAGAGGAAGATATTCAATAATGCGAAAAAGACAACCACATGATTAATCTTAATCAGGAAAAATAAATATACAGATCACATGATCTGTGACATAAACTCATCCTTATTTCTAGGTATATAAAAAAATGACCATAAGATCATTTCGTGTCTTGCCATTACAAAAAAATATATACAGAAAACGTAAAATCAATTCTCTCCCTTTCTTAGCTCAGTTGCAATCGGTATCAAAACATCCTACTTTCTCCCCCCTGGTAGCCACAAGACTACTGCAAAAGAAAAACAAGAACTTCCTCTGGTTTTCAGTTGCATATTTAACTTCCTCTCTTTCAAAGGACTTTTATCAGTTTTAATAACTGATTCTTTCAACCACTTCCCTTTTTTTTTTTTTTTTCCTAAAACCTCTTTCTTTACGTCCTTTATTTTAGTCCTTCCCATTACATGGACACAAGTATATATGTTTATAAACTAGCAATCACACCTTAGTGTGCAATGGGTACGCCGAAATATGTGGATGGTCAATTGGAGAAACCTTTGTCTATTTTTTGTATGTCTTCTCTAGTACACGAGATCAATAAAAGACACTAAACTATTGAAACTTTTTAATTACTTTAAAATAGTTTTAGTTACATATTCTTTTTAGTAATTTAATAACTCAATATTTTTAAAACCTACTATTAACAAAAATAGGGGATTGTAGATTTTATTATTCACTATTATAAGAACCCTACAATTATTAATTTAACAATAATAGCCTAATAAGATTTTATAATTGTAACACAAGAATAAATCATCACTTGCCATTTTTTAAATCACATCAATATTAAATCTAAAATGCAATATCTTATGTTATTTGTTAATTTTCTTGTACATTAATGAGCATATTTCTGGACCATAATCAATTTACACTTATTAAGATGACTTCGATTATTATGCTTATGTTAGTAATAACTGAGGAGGGGGGGTGAATCAGTGGCCTAAAAAATATTCCAATAATCAACCCTTAAAACTTAGTACCACAATATTATGCCTCTAGTTATCTTCAGTCCTATAAGATGAATTCCTCCAAATACTTATTTCAAATTATTACTTCTTGGAATGCTTTGTAAAACCTTCTACTATATGTTTACCGAATAGCAGTCTGTTAATTTACAGAAAGATAGTAAATTATCTAGAGTATATCGATCAATCTAGTTAAGTTAAGTGTAATGCAAAACACTAAAGTAATGACTCAAAAATACATTGACATATGGATTTTTAACGTGGAAACCATGTTAAGGGAAAAACCAATTGGGACCGGTAACTGAAAATTTTCACTCTTCTGAAGTGAGCTCGGTGAAGAGCCAACCCTGTTAAAGGTTACAAACACACTGTTAGGTGTGACCTTGTTAGAGGATTTAAAATTTTAGTCTGTCACTTGATATCGGGCATCTCTATGCTACCATCTGTGATCAAACACTCACTTGGCCTATCAGTTGGTATCTGGCATCTGATTCTATCTTCATGATCAAAATTTTTGATACTCCTTAGGATGTATCTCAATATAGAAAGTATCTTTAAATCCTGCTTGGTCAAGAAACTTTCTGAATCAATGGTTAAACTAGAACAATATGATCTATTCACATATACAACTTATACTTGCAGATTTTCAGATCTATTGTAATCTCACAAAACTATTCTGATCAATATAACTATGTTTATACCTTTGCTCCACTTTGATTTTGCTCACTGATGTTGTGCTCTATTGCTCGGTGTCTGCAGAAAACTTTAGCTCTTTCCTTAGCTTGATTGATTAGCACTGTATGAAGTTGCTCTTAATTAGTTTCTCTTTACCATCATCTTTTCATTATTTCACCCACACCACCAATTCCTAATGAATTGATTTGTCTCTTAAATAGACATGATATCACTGTTGTTAGGTTCTTGATCTTCTTGATCTTGGCATGATCCACAATTCTCGCCAAATAGATTTAAAGTAAAACTCTTGTTTTATCTTGCTGAGATCTCCTTGCCAACCAGACTAAACAACTTTAAATCCATTACTTATCTCTGACTTATCTTGTCAATGAAAATAATGATAACTATCATTTAACTCTATATTTATCTCTCCCAGCTAAATATTTTGTCATTTTCAAACTTAAGTTAATTTTGATGTTTAACTCTTTGATAGCGTTGATCAAGACTCTAGTTCTCCTCGGGCTTCTCCGTCAGTTTACACTATGTTTCTAGCCATTGGGTATGCTTTTGATTCTACTCATCGGTAATGCTCGTCGGTGTTCTTTCTCGGGCATCACTGTGACTTGATTGTCGGTGATCTCTATCCATTGGGTTTCACTTTTTGTTGATGTTTGTAGTCACATAGTGAATACTTGTCTTTTATGCATTACTGAAAGCATATCTCTCGAGTTCTTTGAAGTCTTTGACACTTTGATTATAACCGATTAGATTATATCAATTTGAAATCAATGACAATACAATCCTTTAACTGATTTAATGTCTTGCATTATCCTTCTGTAATTCTGTGATCAACCTAACATCTTCAAACATTCAATCAGTTACATGTCATCAATCTCTCCCTTTGGCATTGATGGCAACATACTACATTATCATACTATACTATCACTAATACAATATGAAATATACAGTTTCATCAAGCTTTCCTAATGTAACTATTACAAATGTCTGGCTCTCGGTAAGCTCAAATAGCTTAGATATGTTTCTTGCAGAGTGGTTGTCTTCAATCTTCAATCCCTTCAATGGATAGATGTAACATCTAAAATCTATGTTCTGATATGTGCTTTGCCTTGACTGTTCGTCTTCTTGATAATCTCTTTTTCCTTTGACAACAATCTTTCTCTTTGTTTGAACTCTCTCCCTTTGTTATTTCTCTCCTTTAGATGGATATTTCATATGTAATCAATTTCTCTCCCTTAGAATATTGATTAACTCTTCCTTTTTGTTTCTCAGGAACTTCTCTTCATGGATAATTGTATAATCTCTCTTTATGTGATATGGAATCATCTCTCCCTTTGTATGATAAAGCAAATCTCCCTAATGATAATTCTCCCTTATGATAATGAGATATTTCTCTCTTTTGTATTATAATGAGAACATCTCTCCCTTTGACAACAATTCCAAACAAACATACTTCTCCTTGTTTTATCATCTATATCATGTTCCATCCCTTTACATAATATATTCCTTGAATTTCCCTATCCATCAGCAATACAAAGTTTAGATTTTCAGTGCAGCTATGTACCTTGTAATGTACAGATATATCTTTTGTTATTCATCTCACTGTTTGCATCAACATGACTGATTTTTAGATTTGGTATAGGCTAATGCAACCTCCTAGTCAGATTACTGACCGATAGACAAGGGTTGAACCCCTATTCTCTATCTTAGGTACTCAAAAGTATCATTTGGTAATGGCTTGGTGAATATGTCAGCTAACTATTCCTTTGATTGAACATATTCTGGTGTCACTTCCTTTGCTTGCACTTGTTCTCTTAGATAGTGATACTTGATAGAAATATGCTTAGTATTAGCATGCATGACTGGATTCTTAGTTTTTTATTTCATTTTCAGGGATCTTGGCCTTCATTGTGATTTTGTGAAATTCATTAGGATTGGATCCTACATCAAGATCTTTTTGCTTCAAATTTTGTAACTTCTTTTGCAGAGTTATCTCATAATCATATAGAACAAATTGGTTTTTGATCTCCCTTAGCATCTTCTTCCATGTGGTTATTGGCTCCTTCTCTTTTTCCACTCTTTCCCTTTGTAATAAATTCCACCAACTTAGTGCTAGTCCCTTCATCTTAGACTTGGCAATCCTGGTTCTCTATTGAGTAGGAATGTCTTCACAATCAAAATAGTTTTTTAGGGCTTCTACACAATCCATACACTCCTCATGGTCCATCTTTCCCTTAAACATTGGTAAATATAGTTTCTTATCTCCCGTACCCACTCTCTCTAAGGATTCTAGAAATATTTTCTCTTTTGATACTCCTACCCTTTCAATTTCATAGATTTCTTCCTCTTGGTCTGATTTAGTATCTTCATTAGTAGGTCTTTTGGTCTGTGAGATTTTCAACCTTGCAATCTCTACTTCCATCTTCTTGTTCTTAGCTACTTGTTCCATCACAATTTTAGCTAGATCCACATTTGTAATCCTCAAAGGGATCTCCTCCTCTTCCTTGTCATCAACTCGATCTTCCATTGTTGTTCCCAAGAGCTTTTCTAAGCTCTGATACCACCAAATGCAGAGCACACTACAAGAACTGATGTGGTGAGTCTTTCTCTCTTCCTACACCCCAAATGTAATTTATTCAAAGTCTGACTCCTTGGACCTTTATGAAAAAATATATTCTCCCAAACAAAGGTGATTGGATTCTTTTCCATTTCCTGCAAGGTGAGCAATGCTCCAACCAATATCCTGCAATATTGTAACTTAGGGACACTAGCCCTATTCTAAGCCAAAATATAGAAAATATCACCAGTGGATTCACACAACCCAAATAATTATTAGGATACATTTATTATGATGTAAGGATAGGGAATCAAACCTCAGAATGATCCTCCAACTTCTATAATGTGTCAAACCTTGACTGACCTAGAGTTCCTTGTAGGTCTATCCAAGTGTTTTTTAGGACATAACTTTTCTTCCCGATCACACCTAAGAAAAATAAGGGTAGATTTAGAAAATATTTTGATAGTTATGATGATCCCCAAAGCCTTGGCTTCCAAATTCACTAATGCAATACCTAACTCTTACAAAGCTCACAGACCTAATTGGCTAGAATAGGTTTGGAAATCAAAGCAAGTGATAGGAAATGGGTGCATGGGATTGATTCAGGTGCTCAAATATTCTCTAATAACTCCAAAAAACTCAAATCTACATCTATTTCACTCCAAAAATTCAATTATTCAAAATATTAATACTATTACATTCATTCCTAGCTAAATGCATTGAGATATTCAGCCCAGGGCTTGATGCAAACATGTTTTGCCCTTCAATTCACACTCTGATCTTTAGAAATCAGTAAACACATCCTCCTAACTTGCATTTTCGAGAGGGGTGAGGAATTTCACTGGTTCAAATGCAATTTAAGACATAATTTGTGAAACATGCTACTAATAGGCCTCTTCCTAGAGTGGTTTTAGAAAATGAACTCAAAAACACTTCTACTCTAAACTAATCAATCCCAAATCAAGTTAAATGTCAAGATAACACAAAGTATCTTCAAAAAATGAACTTATCTTGCAAGGACAACACCAAACATGGTCGTACTAGTCAATAAAGCTCAGAAAAACTCTTCATCTTCCACTCATTTTGCATCAGAACACCAAAGCAGAACTTATAACCACTTGGGTTCAAAGTAACAACTTAAATTCACTTCATAAGTGAAGTCTAAATGATCCAAATCTCTTTGTGACTATTGGTCTTCCATCTTATAACTCTCGAGCAACATTTGGAAGTTGCTTGAGAAACATTTTTACATCTTTTGCATCTTTTTGTCTTTTTGCAACTTGGAGACTTTTGATTTGGATTCTAACCTATCAATCTTGACAAAACATGATTAAAATGACATGAATCTAATAAAATCAAAACTAAGACTCATCTCAAGCATCAAACACACCTAAATCAACTTAATTCTAAAACTAATGATCCCATTGGACTAAGGCATCACAACACTTATAAGAGTGCCTTAGATATCCTTGACCACACAAGTGGATCCAAAAAAAAAGGATGATCTCTATGATATATCCATTTATTACAAACACAAAATCATGAAAGCAGTGACTGCCATGGGTGCACTTCACTAGACATGACCTAAAATCTATTCATAAGAATGAGATTATAGGTGTGTCTAATCTAAGAACATGAAATTAAAATATCAATTAAGTGTTGATCTACACACAAAAAAATTACGATAGTTCAATTTGAGAAGTTAAGGTTAAATATTAATTAATGCTCCAAGGGAACTAACCTAAATACAAAGATAGAAAAGTCAAATACTTACCTTTCACATTAATAATATCCTACCTAATTAAAAGAGTCGATAATTATTTGTAGTGTTCAAGTTTAAATCTATTTACGCTCCATCATATTACTTGAAGAAGGTAAACAAAAATAACTAAAATAGAGTTTTTTTATATAAAAATCAGGAATAATAGAAAATAATAAGATGATTCTTATCTTTGTGAGGTCTTAAAGGGAACAAAACTTATCCATTTAATCTTGGACTTTTAAATGTAGATCTTGAATAATGGATAGAAAATATCGTCAATGGAATTTTGACTTACTAATTTATCATAGATTAAAGTGTTTGACTATATGTCTTTTACCCTTATTTAGTAACAATCACACATCAAAAAAATTATAAAATCAAAGATGTAGTTTCACCTTGGATATGAAATGTCCTAAGTAAAAAATTTGGTGGTATTATTTAATTATTTAGCATTCAATTATGCAAAGCTTATAATTGACACATAACAAAGTATTTTGTCAAAATTCATGTTGTCTTTGACAGAGGTGTTCTTTAAAACTTAGAGTCATCTTTCCTCTCTTCAAAGGCCTCTTTCCTAGACCTAATAGGGTTTCGACTTAACCCTAATCATAAGGGAAAGACACCAAGTTATCTACCATCCAACTCTAAAACCCCTCTACTAATAGGATTTAGTAAGTTCACTGAACTTTCTCAAGTAGTTTCCACTAAAATATGCCAACACACTTCTAGTGCTTTGAAAGCTTGGATTTACCTCATTTTGGGTCATTTGAAACCATTCTTGAAGACTAGGATCTATTATTCACCCAACCACCAATTGAGTTCCTAAAAACTAGGAATAGGCCTTATGACTTCTTGTAGCCCTATTCAGGCTCAAACACTGGAATATCTCAAAAAATTCACAAGGAACTCGCAAACCTATTATTGGATTAAGATAAAAATTATTGAATTAAATCCAATTTATAGGGTTTAGGTGACCCAAGTCTTCCATACAACACCTCAAACCCTTTAGAAACAGTGTCCTTAAAAATAGGTATAATTGTCTAGTCTAAAGAAAAACTACCTAAAACCTTATGAACTAGTTTCATCGATCACCATCACTTCTTTGAGAGTCTTCTAACCTTTGATATTCCATCATCCAATCATTGGATTAATTTTCCCAATCCAACCTTGCAATATTTAATTCACTACATTACTCCTTGGACCCTAGCCAGGCTATAGCCCAGCTCGCCTAGGGCAAGAGCTCATGTTCATTCTTGACCCTATTGAAACTAAAACCAAAATAAATATTATTTAAAATGACCCCTTTCATTCTATCTAGGCCCATTTTACATGCCATGGCAGGAACAAACTTGAGAAGCCATTTTCCTATCTACAATTTAGAATGGACCAATGAATACAAAATACTACAAAATTTTAATTAAAACTACAAAATGGAACTACAGAACTAAACCAATGTACACTGAACAAGGAAAAAACTTTCAAACATGAATTAAATTCTTGATTTTCTCATCTCAATCCATCTGAACCACCTTTACAAAGAAAACATAGAAACTATGACCTTTTTGAATCCTGTCACTATTCAATTACCTTAAAATGAAATCCAAAAACTTCCAACCCTTGGAAAATGCCAAGGAAGTCCTTAAATAACCTTCCTCTGACCAGGGTAACCATCCAAACTGATCATCAACCAATTTTTGGCATAAAGAAACTTTTTGCTAAAAGTTGTCGACCAACTTTTGAAAGTTGCAAATGTTGCTTGAGCAACTTTCACATTTTTATCATTTTTTCCTTCTCATGCTTCCACCTCCATGGATGGATTACACATGGTCTAATTTCATGTCCTAATACTTAAAATTACCCAAAAATGTCCCCTTAAGCACCTTAGCTCCCCAACCCACATTTTGACTCATTTTGTTAAATGGGGCTTTACAATGGTCACTGGGACCAAAACCACCAAAAAACTAAACACGTCACTACTAAAATACTTCAAAACCATCATAAAATTCCCTAGAATCCTTAAGAAAATAAAATGAAACACAACACAATAGAAAGAATTGTTTTAACCCTAGGTGCTCCTGCACCATTTCCCCTAAACAAAAAGAAGTTAAATCCCATTTGAAGGGATCAAGTTAGGATCTATGCCCAACTTATGAAACTTTGTATCCATCACCCTATTCCTTGCCTTTCCATTTTATTAGGTACTCCATGTACACCTTATTCCTTGTCTTCTTAGTTACTCTGGAACTCAGGATTGTCTTTGCTTGGGGATTTGGTGTGATTAGTAGTTTCAAAGCTCTTATCTCCTCTGCAACCTCTTATTGACTATGAAATCCTTCTAGTATTGGTCCCTTATAGGGCACTAGATCTTCAACATTAAATAATAGGGAATGTCCCATATCTGTAGGTATCTCCACTTTGTAAGCATTACTACCATATTTTTCTAGAATGACACAAGGACCAATCCTCCTCATCTGAAGTTTGTTTGGGATTCTTTTTTTCTGCCTTGCTTTGTTTAAGTGAACAATCACAAGATCTCCAACCTAGAATTGAACATCTTTCTTTCTCTCATCCACCTTATGCTTTGTATGGGTAGTAGAGTCCACTAGTGCTTTCTTTACTGTATCATGGATCTCCTTCATGGACTGAGAAAATTCATCTGCATAAGCATAACTTATTAAACTACTCCATAGGTCTCTGAGCTCACATATGCCTCTAGGGTGAATCTCATAGACCACTTCAAAGGGACTCTTACTTGTGGATCTTTTTATGGTATCATTGTAGGAAAACTCTACTTGAGAAATTACTTGATCCAATGTTTATCCATATTCTTTGGTGAGACACCTTAAGAGGTTCCCCAAACTTCTATTAACAACCTCACTCTACCCATCTATTTTTGGATGATATGCAGAACCAAATGAGAGGCTGGTCCCAAGTTTTTGCCACAAGGTCTTCTAAAAATGGCTCATAAACTTGGAGTCCCTATTTGATACAATAATCAAAGGTAAACAATGGATCCTGACTACTTCCCTGAAGAATAGATTTTCTATATAGCATGCATCATTGGTGGATTTACATGGCAAAAAATGGGCCATCTTACTAAATTTGTCCACAATCACAAAGATATTATCCAAACCCTATTTTTTCATAGGTATTCCAGCCACAAAATCTATGCTAAGACAATCCCAAGGTCTATTTGGCATTGGAAGGGGTTGATATAACCCTGGATTAGATGAAGTTTGTTTTTCCTTTTGACATAAAATGCAAGTCTCTACATAGGTCTCTATACATCTCAATTCATCTTAGGCCAATAATAGTATCTTTTGAATAACTCTAAGGTCGTATTTACTCCAAAATGCCCACTAGGTGATCCATTATGTTTGTCCTAGTCTATGTTCTCCCTCATAGAACCTTTAGGCACATAGAGTTTCCCTCCCCTAAAAAAAATAACTTATTTAAGATTAAAATTAGAGTACTCACCATGGAAATTACTCTGGAAGTCACTACACACCTTGTAAGCAACTGAAAACTCCTCATTATTTGGATAAAGTTCTTTGAATCTTTTTATGCCAATACTCCTTAACTATATTTCCTGGATAGTCAACAATTTTTTTCTTAATTTGCATCAGCCACCTTGTTATGTAGCCCCTTCTTATTATTTATTATAAAATTATAGGCTTGTATGTATTCCACCCACTTCATATGCTTGTGACTTAGCTTGTGTTATGAATTTAGGAAGCTTAGATCTTGATTGTCTATGTAGACTACAAATTCCTTAGGAAGGAGTTAATGCATCCACTTCCTTAAGGCTTGAACCAATGCGTACAACTCTAAGTCATAAGAGGATTAATTCCTACTTGTGTAACTGAGATTTTCACTATGGAAAGCTAATAGTTTTTCTTCTTAACTTAAGATTGCACCTATAGTAGTATTATTGGCATCACATTCAACAGTGAATAATTTCTAAAAACTTGGTAGTACCAAGATTGGTTGGGTGGCAATTTTCATCTTCAAAGTCTCAAAAACCCTTTTTTCTTTCTAATTCCACTAGAATGTTTTCTTCATACCTCATTTTTTGGTGTCCAAAACAAGTGCACATATCTCACTAAACTATCTGATGAACTTCCTATAGAATTGTGCCAATCAAAGGAATCTCCTTACCTTTGTAGAAAACTTAGGTGTAGGCCAAATCATGATTGATTCCACCTTACTAGTATCCATTTTCAAATTCCCTTCTGAGATTACAAAGCTAAGGTACACCAACTTTTGTTTCACGAACTCACACTTGTCTAAGTTGATTGTCAACTTATCCTCATGTAATTTTTGTAAAACCATCTGCGGATGCTTAATGTTGTATTATTGTGTCTTACTGAGCACCAAGATATCATCTAGGTACACTACAACCCACTTACCTATGAATTCCTTCAACACTTCATTTGTTAATCTCATGAAATGCTTGGGGAATTAGACAATCCAAAGGGCATGACTAACCACCTCATATAGGCCTTCAGTATTATTAAAAATTTTCTTCCATTCATCCCCTTCCTTCACTCTAATTTTCTAGTACCCACTCTTTAGGTCAATTTTTGTAAAATACTTGGCTCCACCTAGACAGTCCATTAAGTCTTCTATCCTTGGGATTGAGAACCTATACCTTATGGTAATTCTTTTAATGGCTTTAGAATCTATACATAGTCTCCAGGTGCCACCTTTCTTTGGGGCTAGGACAGTGGGAACAAAACAAGGGCTTATACTTTTCCTAATTAGGCCTTGGTTAAGTAACTCTTGGATATTTTAGCAATCTCTGCATTCTATTGTAAGGTCATCTTATATGCACCTTTATTAGGGAGTGAGACTCCAAGGATAAATTCAATTTGATGGCTAATGAATCTCTGATATGGTAGGGTAGTTTCTTTTCCATCACTCATTATGTCCTTGTAATGATTCAATAATTATTTTATCTCTATATGAAACTCTTGTTTCTTATCCACCTTCTCATCCTTAGGTTTCAACACTAAGGAAAATCCTACTCCTTCTCCTTGTTCGAGTGTTCTTAAGAATTATTTTCCCCCCACTAAAAGTACATTTGGACTCACTATCTTCACTTCTCCTTCTTCTAAGATTGACTGTATCTTGACTCTGATCCCATCCTTCTTAAATGAGTAAGAGTTCTTAGCTTCATCATGCATAGAATCTCTGTCAAACTGCCAAGGTCATCCCAATAATAGATGGAAAGAATCCATTGGTAAGACATCACACAACACTCTATCCTTATACCTCCCAATGGAAAAATCTACCCATGCCTACTCATTTACTAACACATGCTGATCCTTGTTTAACCAAGTGACTCTATAAGGGTTAGTATGGGGAATTCTTTTCAATTTAAGCTTATCAACTGATTCAACAGAGATAATGTTAACAATAGGTCTAGAATAAATAATAAATTTGCAAACCTTACCTAAGATTTTGAATTTGACTCTGAATAGGGACCTTCTTTGGCTTGGCTCTTCTCAGACTGGCTCTTTGATAAGTTTTCTTTTGATCATAAAATTCTTCCCTATCTCTAAATCCAATTCCACTTATGTTGTTTTTATACTCAAAGACTCCTCTTGTACATAATTTATTCTTTTCTCTCCACCTTGGGATGATGAGCTCTTTTCAGGATACCTATAAGAAGGATGCCCATATTAATGATGGTAATAGCACTTCATAGAAGAGAAGTAAGATCCTCTTCCCTAGCCACTTGATCTTCCTCTTGAGTTACTACTAGATCCCCTACCTCTATTGTAATCTCCATATAATTGTTTGACTCTCCGTGCTTCTTAGTGAGCTTGGATTCTCCTTGGTTTATTGATTCAAAGTTTCTTCCTCCAAAACCTCCCCTTTGGCCTCTTCCATCTCTTCCTCTTCTTCTTCTCCTACTTCTTGAGTCATACTTCTTCTTTAACTTTTTTTCCACCTTAAGGGAAAGTTGATAGAATTGATGTACTATCTCTGGGATTAAGAGGCTTATTTCCTCTTGTATGTTCCACCTTGACTTATTCAGATATCTAGCTACCTTTAGGCTTTCCTCTTCCATCACATGTGACCTCAAGCACAATTTGTGGAATTCTTTTGTATTGTTGGAAAGTGATGTTTTTGGTATGGTATGAGATACTTATGGTTTTTAATTTAGGGAAACACATCTGATTTATTGATCCATTAGAATGAAGTTCAGTTTTGGAGATACAGTCTTCAAAATGACAAAGTACAGAAGCATAAATACAGAGTATAACAATATTTTTTTGGATAGAGAAGATCAAGTATGATTTTTTGTGACTGGAGAGATTAGAGGAAGATATTATGGAGTATTTATGACCTCCACCTAAGATCTATTTGGTTTTTGTGATGATTACACAAAGTTAGAGTGATAGACATGCGCAGACAACAGAACAACGTAACAGAGAATTTGAACAAGTAGCAATGATTTAAGGAGTATGCCATGGACTGCTGGCAAGATAAATTAGATTATGATTTTGGATAACCTATATTTTAGTTATGTAAGAGCTCTAACTTTGTATTTTCTCTTTACATTATTAATTCTATTTTGTATTGAGAGTCGACTATGTGATAATAATTAAGAGAGCTGACTTGATGATGAAAAAGATATATATGAAGAATTTTTGTAAAGCGAAGATATGATATGATGAAAGGAAGGATATGTATCTATGTGAATGGAATATGTGAGAGCAAAGGTTGAAAAATATCATTGAAGAGATATGACTGGAAATTTCTAACCATTGAAGATACTTGTTTTGTTCATTACTGAGAACACTTTGTAACCAAATTTTTTGTTGTAAGATTTGTAAGCTCAGTTGGCCCCTAACAGGGTGTTGTATACCTTTAATAGGGTTTTTATTCCTTTAACAAGAAAATTTACTATGTAATATTTAGCTCGTAACAAGGCTAGGTCTCCTAACAAGGACATTTTACTTTAGTGCATGCTTGTGGGTACCATCCCTGCCAAATTTTTCCCTTGTCAATGGTTTTCTCGACACCAAATAATGGTTTTATTAGTTCTGCGTTATTTTCTTATGTTCTTTTCATTTCAGGAAGCTTATGGTTTATTTGGAATTGGTATAAATTTAATTTAAAGTGTTTTAATGCTTATTCAGCCCCCCTCTCAGTATTACTCAATCCTAACAATTGGTATCAGCGCTATTGGCCCTTGGAGTGAAAGTATAACAACTTAAGGGAGATTAGAATGGATTCAAAAAATTTGCAAGAGAAATTTTGAAGTAGCACTTGAAGACCTTGATAAAGAAAAAGTATAATATGGTGACTTGAGATTAAATTTAAAAAGAGCTGATGGATTCATCATGAAACTAAAGGATCAGCTTGAACTTTATAGAAACTAGAGACATGATCTTATGGTTCAGATAAAAGAAGATTTAGACAATGATAATTCATATCAGATTAATCAACTTGAACAAGAGAATGATACTCTGAAGCTTAATATTGAAGCAGTGGCTAAAGAGATTCAACAACAAAAGGATGCTAAGAACAAGACCAAAGAAGCCTTGAAGGATGCTAATATTTTGATGGGACAAATGAATATTGACCTTTATCATTACAAGAAGAACTATTTGGAATTAGAGAAATTTAATCAGATCATAAAAGGTGAACTTTTTGAAGCAAAGAAGCATATTGAGAAACTTCACATGAGCAGTGAACTGATTGATGAATAGAGAGATAGACAGAAACCTAAAGGTGATATGACTGGCATTGGATTCAATGAAGCTGAATGTTTTAAGAATCAAGAAAAGGAATTCTGATGTGAATATTGATGGAGAAGAACCTATTCTTGAAGAACCTAAAGAACAAATCAGACCTTTCAGAGGTAGATGTTTTGGATGTAACAAGTTTGGAAAAATGAAGAGAGATTGAAGAGGTAATACTCCTTTCAAATATTTTTCTAGTTATTGTTTTAATTGCAATGTATATGGGCACAAGAAAGAAGAATGCAAAAAACCTGATCAATCTAGATACAGACATGATTACAACAGAGAAGAATAAGTAGCTAAGATCACATGTTACAAATGTAATAATATTGGACACATTGTAGGGAATTGTAAGTTGCAAGTTAATCAGAATAGAAGACCTCCTATATGCTACAAATTTAACAATCTAGGTTCTTGATGGGGAGGTCACCTAACTCTCTGAAATTCCTACTCTCTTCTAGGAATCTCACCTGGAATCCTATTCAATTCAGGACTCTCTCTAGACTCACTCTTGAGTCTCTTTTAGGGCTACTCTCAGACCCTAACAAGAAGGACTTATCTTCCCTCTCTCCTAGGTTCCCTACCCACCGAAATGTTTTACTCCTTACTGTCTCTCACTCTTCATGACTGAATCACTACAGTCATGCACCTTCTTACTTATCTATCTTTCCTAC
>MU225872.1:824161-841196 GCA_018584345.1 Thuja plicata | reverse complement strand
TAATACTAATATAAAATAATAATAATAATAATAATAATAATAATAATAATAAAGAGAAGATATGACATAATGAAAGGAAGGATTTGTATGTATGAAAATGGAAGATGTGAGAGAAGAAGTTGATAGAGATCATTGAAGAGCTATGAATAGAACTATCTAAGCATTGAAGATGCTTGTTTTGTTCATTAGTGAGAACACTTTGTAACATATTATTTTGTTGTAAGAGTTGTAAACATAGTTGGCCCTTAATAGGGTGTTGTATACCCTTAACAGGGTTGTTATTTTTGGAAATGAGTTAAGTAACTGAGAGGCAAGGGGTGAATCAGTTACCAACAAAACAAATCCAAGTCCCTTAGATGTCTTAAACAAACTTATCACTGTTACTCGGTTAACAAAGATATTTTGTTGTCACTCGGTTAACAAAGAAATCTTAAGATATTAAATGTAATTATGCTTTAGTGATTAAGGAAGAAACATAAAGCATAAATAAAATAACATTTACACAGATGACACCAAGATTTACCATGGAAACCCAATTTGGAAAACCACCAATTGCAACTAGTTACTATTTTTCACTCTTCTGAAGTGAGCCCTATTAGGAGCCAACCCTATTAAAGGTTAAAAAACACACTGTAAGGTGTGACCCTATTAGATAATTTAATCACCCTATTAGGAGTGGCCTTGTTAGAGGTCTTTAAACACTTCAATTTAGAAATACCACCTTGTGAGATGATTTATGAAAAGACTATTAAGTCTACTCTGTAAAGAGATTTGGATCAGTGCTACAATTTTTAGAGAGTAACAATAAGTTTGACTTGTTAGAAGAAGCAACTGTCTCTGCTGATTCAGATCTCTATTCTGGCTTTAACTGGATCCTTGCTGATCAAATATTCTTTTGTAGCTAGGTCTGGATATTTTATCCTTAATCAAAATTCCCTCTTACTTTGCCTTCATTCTTCATATCAAAGAACTCTTCTACTACTCTTCATTCAAACTTGACCTTGTATGTATATGATAGGCCTTGTCAGGTTTGCTTGAATACCCTTCTAAATAAACTATAAAACTGTAGTCTGTCAGCTGTAATTAATATATTAAACATAAAGTGTAAACTATTGTTAGTCGGCTGACACTAAATGCATAAATTAGTTCACACTATAATCCTTTAATGCCCAATTGATACTCAACTGAAACCAAACTTACTGTATTGCCTGAGTGAACTCATTTAGTATAGAAATTCTTCATTAACCGAAAGAGCTCGGTTAATACATCAAATCATTAAATTTGTGTAAACATTTGCGTATCATTAATGACAATATAAAATTGAATAATTTTCTTCAACAATCTCCCTCTTTGGCATTGATGGAAACACAAAATGTGATTATACAAAGAATTATAGAGCAATAGAAACGAGAATAAAATTTTATAATGTCCTTAGCTTCATTCTAATTCTCATCTAGAGAAAACTCCCTCTATCTACATAATCACTAAAATATAAATTTCTCCCTCTTACATCAATTTCTATTTCTGATAAAATTTCTCTTTGACATCAATAATCTCTTCCTCAATAATTTATTTGGCATGACATCAATAATCTCTCCCTCTTTGAAAACCAATGCTAAAGATTCTACCCAATGAATTTTTAATGTACTTGTTGTACTAATTCATATGCAATAAGCTCTCACAATCTGCATCAACTTGTTATATCTTCATTATAGCTCAGTTGATGCATCCATAAACTGTGCTTTAGTGAGCCTTAGTTAGGGAATCACCCCTAGCTTTCCTCTAAGATACAAGAATGCATCCTTAGGTAAAGGTTTTGTGAATATGTCTACAGTTTTTTCTTAAGTATTCACATATTCTAACCTTACTTTCTTGTCGTGAACCAATTCTCTCAACAAATGATACTTTATTGCAATATGCTTAGTCTTAGTATGCATCATAGGGTTATTTGAAATGTTAATAGTGCTAGTGTTGTCATAGTAGATGATAACTGGTTCTTTGAATTCTTCCTTCATACCTGACAAGATCTGTTTGAACCACATGATATTTGAACAATTCACTACTCCAGCAACATACTCTGCCTCTAATGTAGACTGAGAGATGCAATTATTTTTCTTATTGGTCCAAGAGACTAAACTCTTTCCAAGAAAGAACGCTCCACCACTGGTTCTCTTTCTATCATCAACACTTCCTGCCCAATCAACATCAGTAAAAGTCTTCAAATCAAAGTTTCCTCCTTTCTTATACCATAATCCATAGTCTTCAGTACCTTTAAGATATATCAGAATCCTTTTGATAGCCATCAAATGATTCTCTCTAGGATTAGCTAAAAAATTTGCAACAATACCAACTACTAATGCAATATCAGGCATAGTGTGAACAACATATTGAAGTTTACCAATCATGGATATTTAGGTAGTTTGATTTACCCCCTTTGATTCATCATCCTTTGACATCTTATGTCCCATAGACATAGGTGTCCCAACTGGTCTAGAATCTTCCATTCCAAATTTCTTCAGTATCTCTTTGATGTACTTAGACTAAGTAATGTAGATTTCATCCTTTATCTGATGAACTTGTAAAACAACAAAGAATTTGATTTCTCCAAACATAGACATCTCAAATTCCTTACTCATAGCTTCAGAAAATGCTTTGCATAAATCATCATTTGTAGTGAATAGTATATCATCAACAAATATCTCTACTAATAGCATCTTGTTCTTAGTTCCTTCTTTGATGTACAAGATACGATTATCATTAGTTCTCTGAAATCCAATACTTATCAGGTAGCCATGCAGTCTTTCATACAAATCTCTAGGAGCTTGCTTCAATCCACACAAAGCTTTGTGCAGCTTACAAACCATATTCCTTTTGTTAGGATCAACAAAAACTTTAGGTTGCTCAATATAGACTTCCTCTTCTAGAATTCCACTCAAGAATGCAGATTTTTTATCCATTTGGTATACCTTGAATCCCTTATGTTTTTGTTGTCTGAATTTCAGTCATCCCCTTTTTTTTGGCATTCTTGGAGTCAGTCTGGTCAGTCTGAGTCTAGGTCTAAGTCTTTCTTAGGTAGGCTATCTTTTTCGTATTTCCCTATCATTGCCTTTCCTTCTCTTAGCCGGGCGGGTTGTTCTGAGGTCTCATTATTTTGGGTAATTTGTAGATCCTAACCCGGCAAAGATTTGTGCTCCAATCGATGTTCTTTCTCAGGCAGAGATCGAAGACTAGTATGGATCGATTCTGCAGGTCTCAACGATCCTAATGCAACAAACGGCAAGCAATTTGGTTAAGAAATGAGCGAGAACGAGCTCGGTGGGATTTCAGAAATCATCTTCTCCGTGGTGGAATTCTACCTAAGAAGGTAATTTTCCGCAAAGAGGAACTTTGCACTGTGTGGGTTTCGCACCTCTCAGGTGATTTTCCACAAAGAAGAACTTTGCACTGTGCTGGTTTCACACCTCTTTGGTGATTTTCTACAAGCTTAGTTATGGTAAGGTGGGCCCGATGTATTAAAAGGGAATATTATTGTTTTAAGAGATCAAATAAAGCATGTGCTTTAAGTTAAGTACCCCTTTTCTCATTTTCCGCGAGCAGAACCCCTTTTCTCATTTTTCGCGAGGAGAACCCCTTTTCTCATTTTCCACGAGGAGATGCACTTTTCCAAATTTCCGCAAGGAGAAGCTCTTTTCCCATTCTCTGCAATGGAGAAGCACTTTTCCCATTCTCCACAATGGAAAAGCACTTTTCCAAATCTCCGCAAAGAGAAGCACTTTTCCAATTTTCCGCAATGGAGAAGCAGATTTGGTATTTTCTGCCAATTGCATTAAAGGCCTGAGTTCAAGATAAAGATGAGGATTCTCGAACCATTTGAGGTTGAAATCAAAACTGAATAGCATCAAACATGTGAAAAACATAAGAAGTTATTCGACTCCGTGGCCCAATGGATTTAGCTCGATAATGCTGGTTGGAGATGAAGAGTTTCAGATTCTATAGTGACTGTCCGAGTTCTCAGATTTGAAAAGTCTTTTTCTTTGCATTCTATCTCTTTGTATTTGAAGAAGAGGAAAGGTCATTGGCTCTTAGAAGCCTGATGTATTGTAGAGTCTATAAATTTTGTAAAGAATTTAGTATAGAGGGTCGACAAACTTGTCAAAGAAGTAGTGTGATTCTATTTACAAAGATGAATTCCTTTTTGTTGTTCCATTTTCATAGTCTATTTGCATGGTGAATAAAAGGAACAGTTATAAGTGAAACTTCCTTTTCTTAATGAATGCCATTTCATATCAGAAATTGTGGTGTGATCAATTCCAGTTGGTCTTTCATTTGTAATTCTTCCTCTGTTCACTCTTTATTTTAGTTGCATTCCAGAATGGAAAGTACACCTATGTCCTGAGACTATGATTTATTCCTAAATTCTATTTCTTGCTAAGCAATTGCGATAATGGTGATTCCATTTGCCTGTCATTATATAGGTCTGCTTCTATTCACCAAGTAGAACCTGCATTTCATAAAAGAGTAGGATAGAATTAGTTTAGATGTTAAAAAAAGGTGATGATCTATAATCAACATTCTACTGAGGGTTGTAGATTATCTTCATCTTATCCTTGCCTGAATTGTTTGTGTCTACAAGAAATTTGGTTAAAACTCATAAGGAATAAACCTAGTGATCAGTATAAAAACAAATTCATTGAATATCATACACAATCAGGGAGCTGTACCTGTCAATTCAGAGGGTAGTGATAGAAGACATACACTGACCCTTTTGTTGGTGGACATCCTTTTGTTCTCTCACCTTGGGGTATAGAGATTCAAAGATTGAAAATCTTAAGAGAGGACAAACTGTTAACCAACAGTGTTGCATATGCCAGAAGATTTCTAACTCCTTCAGGTCTTGCAACATGAGAAATTTTTTCTCAATAATCAATACCCTCTTCTTGAGCATATCCTTTACAAACTAATCTTTCCTTGTTTCTAGAAACATCACCTTTTTTATTCAATTTGTTTCTATAAACCCACTTAGTACCAATTACATTCTTCTCTCTTGGTCTAGGCACAAGAATCCAGGTCTTGTTCTTTTCTATCTGCTCAATCTCTTCATTCACAGCTTCTATCCAACTTTCATCATTCAGAGCATCTTTAATGGATCTAGGTTCAATTTCACTAAGAAAATATGTACCTTTAAGTTTGTTTCTTGTCATTATACCTTCTATTTGATCTCCAATTATTTTTTTAGGTGAATGATGCCTTCTGACATATTTGGCAAGTATAGTTTCCTTCCTTTTTGATTCTAGACGTGCATTACTCCGTTCACCATGCTCAAACATTATGTTCTTCTCTTCTTACTGAGACTCGATTTCCTCTTTCTAAGTGGTGCAGGGCACCTGCCTTTTTCTGTGTTTGATGTGATTTAGGGTTAGGTTAGGTTTTTAGGATGAGTGATAATAAGGTCAACTAGGGTGGATCCAATTGGTGGTCATTTCCATGTTTGTAAGAGCCAAATGAGCTCTTGAGGGATATTATGGTCATTTTGGCCTAGAAAACCAAAATGTGTTATTTTTGTGTACCTAGGGGTTAGATTGTGCCTTACGACCCTAAATGTCCTAATGATGGTCATAGAAGTCAATCATGACCATCGAGTTGACAAAAGAAGTCAAAATGCACAAAATGGAAAAGTTTCTAGCAACATTAAAAAGTTGCTTGAGAAAATTTTGCAAATGCTTGACAAGAACATGAAAAATCAATTTGGCACGGTTGTAACTGATCATGCTCAGTATATGAGCTTGGATTTGATTTTTTGGGAAGGTTAATGAAGTTTTGAATTGCAGAACTTGTTTTTGGTACTTGTATACGGATGCCTGTGACTGTATTTTTGTAATCTACATTGTCTTCTTACCCTTGTACGGTTGTGTACAGATTGGGAGAGGAGATCGGACCCAATGGGGGTGTAGTATTTTCAATTAGCTTCCTTATTCAATAGGTAGTTTGATTTCAAGTTCATTTAGTTTAAATTTAGAGAGTTTTGTAAGTCACTCGTCTGCAAGTGATATTTCTAGTGTTGCATAGTTAGAAATGGCTCCAACCTAAGAACCTACTGGTGGAATTGAATGATACCATGGGGGAAGTAGGGTTAGAGTCTATAAATAGGTTTTTTTTTTCTATTTTGATTGTTGCAATGGATTTCCTAGACCAAATGGGAAGCCCTATAGCTGACTGTTGAATACAGGTGAGCCTGGATAGGGTGAAGAATGATTTGGTTTGAGCACCCATGATCTTGGAGGAATGACTTAGTGAAACTGTCAAAAGCCCTAAGGAGTATAATTATGGGATCAAATGGCGAGAGGAATTGAAATTAAGTTTGAAGATCAATTTGGTGACAATTGATCAAGACTAGTCCAGAGGCCTAATTAATAGGCTGAAAACAAGGGCCTAGTAGAAACTAGGATTGTGGGTGCATCCATGAGCTAATATTTTGGAATCTGATAGATTTGATAGACACCTTGAATATTTTTAAGGTCTTTTGTGAGGTTGTTTGGAGGATTTGAGAGCATTAGGCCAAAAAATGTGAAATTAGACATACTAGGAAACTAGCCAATTACGTCTCCTAGTGAATTTGAAGCCAAATGAATTGGTAAACTATCCAGAAGTGTGGCAAGGGGTTCTAAATACCTATGAATGGACCAAGAACATATACAATATTCTAATTGAATGTATGGGGAGATCCTAAGAAGAGGTTTCTGATTCTAAGAGGAAATCTAGTGAAGAGGTCTAGGCAATTGAGGGACTAGTTGGACTAGTTGAGCTTAGAAACTTTGGAATCTTCAATAGATCAACTATACCTTGGAGGAAAATTTGATAGTGAGGGTCTTGGAGATACTATTTGGAGAAGAATCCAAAAGGAAGTAACCATTGGATGGTTATGAGAGAGAAAGAAGCATATTGAGAAAAGAAACCACTAGAGTACCAAACCCTCTACATCAGAGTGGTATCGGAGACATAATTTCTTGAAGTTTGTGTATGTCTGAAGGGGAGGAGAGTCAAGAGGTTGACAACATGCCTCCTAAGGAAATGAGTAGGGATGGCATCATGGAATTGGTTCAGGGCCTCTTGGAGAAGGCTAGTGTGTCTGAGACAAAGAGTAAAAGAAGATCACTGAATAGGGAGATGAGAGTGATGAGGATGTTGAAAGTCAGATAGAAGAGTCATCTAACAAAGGTAAAGAACTTGAGATGGATAAAGATAAAAAGGTATTCTTGGATGCCTTTAAGTCCATTAACAAGGAAAGTATGGAACACATACCATATTACTATGGTAGACTGAATAGAGAAGAGTTGTTGGATTGGCTAGAGGCCATAGACAATCAGTTTGACTATAAAGAAGTATCCGAGGAGAAGAGAGTTAGCTATGCCAAGGCTAGACTCAAAGGATCTGCATTGGTGTGGTGGAACATGATGTAGGATGATAGGGTAACTAGTTGAAAGAATAAGATAGTTTCTTGGGAGAGGATGAAGATCAGATTGAGGGCACAATTCTTGCCTACAAACTATGAAATTCAGATGTATCAAAAGTTGCAGAACTTGAGACAAAAGGAGATGACAGTGAGTGCCTATACTGAGGAGTTTCACAAACTCATCCTAAGGGATAGAAGACAAGAAGAGAAAATGGAGAAGGTGGCAAGGTATCTCAATTGGTTGAGACAAGGGATACAAGATGAAATTAGCATGATGGCTCCTGACAGTATGCACAAGTGTTTTCAGTTAGCCTTGAGAGAAGAGGGTAAGGCTAGAAGGAGGAATGACTTCCATCAAAGAGGAAGAGGTGGTAACAATAAAAGAGGTTTTAAAGGAAGGAGTAATTTTGGTAGAGGACAAAGCCTAAATATACCAGAGGAGAATTATTCTATGCATAACAATGGAGGAAATCAGTTCAGAGGATCTTTTCAAAGAGGAGGATACATAGGAAGAAGACCACCAAGAGGTAGGTTTCAGTCCCAACGAAGATCTAATTTAGTCTCTACTGGCAGATGTTATAACTACAATCAAGTGGGTCACACAATGGGTAGATGTCCTGAAAAGTCTACCTCATCTACTATGGGAGATATGAGGAATCAGTTGGTACAAGAAGATGATACACAAAGTGTCACTTCTCCCATTACCAAGGCAGACCCAGTAATGAGTGGAGAGAATGTAATGCTAAGAAGAACTTTGTTGAAGGTACCTAGCACTATAGAGCCACCTCAAAGAAATAATTTGTTTAAGACAACTTGTAGGTCTCATCGAAAGATTTGCAAAGTGATAGTGGACTCTGGATCCATTGAGAATATAGTATCCACAAATATTGTGGACAAACTGAAGCTTAGAAGGATACCTCATACCACACCCTATAAATTTTCATGGTTAAACAAGGGTCAACAAATAGTGGTAGATGAAAAAACCTTGGTGGGGTTTGAAATAGGTGAGTATAAGGACAAGGTCCTGTGTGACACATTTCCCATAGATGCATGTCATCTTCTTTTAGGGTGTCCTTGGAAATATGATGTGAAGGCTATCCATGATGGAGAAAAGAACAAATATGTTATCACCCAGATAGGGAAGAAGTTTCAAATGTATCCATTACAGGAACCTAATGAGGAGAAGCATGTGGGAACCAGTGTGATGCTCTTGAGTGGGAAGGAGCTTCTTAAAGCTATGAAGAAGGAGAAAGGAGTCTTTTGTGTGGTGATAGTGAAGCCAAAGGAGGAGACCAAAGAGAAAGTCAACATGCCACCAGAGATACAAGCATTGTTGGAAAGATATCATGACATAGTGGATAATGGTTTTCCAAGTTCCCTACCACCCATGAAGGATTTGATTCATTAGATAGACCTCATTCCTGGAGAAAATTTTCCAAACAAAGAAGCATATAAGATGACACCAAGTCAAAATACAGAGATAGCAAAATAGATTCAATATTTGTTGGAAAAGGGAATAATAAGGAAGAGTTTGAGTCCTTGTGCTGTGCCAAATGTCCTTTCACCTAAGAAGGATGGAAAATGGAGGATGTGTATGCACTCCAGGGCTATAAACAAGATTACAATCAGATATAGATTCCCAATGCCCTGGATTGAGGATTTGATGGACAATTTGGGAGGTTCATGTTATTTTTCAAAGGTGGATTTGAAGTCAGGATATCACCAATCCATGTTAGGCCTGGTGATGTGTGGAAAATAACCTTCAAGACCAATGAAGGACTATATGAGTGGCTATTAATTCCCTTTGGCCTAACTAATGCACCTAGCACATTCATGAGGCTCATGAATGAAGTGCTAATAGATTTTATTGGTAAGTTTGTAATAGTATATCTTGATGATATTTTTATATTTAGAAGATCCAAGGAGGAGCATATGAAGCATTTGGAGATGGTCTTGAGGAGGCTACATCAAGAAAAGTGTGAGTTCCTAAAAACTAAATTAGTTTACCTTGGTTTTGTGGTTGCTAAAGGATGTATGAAGATGGACCCTAATAAGGTTAAGACAATATTGGAATGGCCTACACCTAGGTACATAGGGGATGTTAGGAGTTTCCATGGATTGACCTCCTATTATAGGAAATTTGTAAGAAATTTGAGTCATGTATGTGCCCCTATTATCAAAACTATCAAAGGGGGAACCAAATGTCAGATTAAATGGACTATAGCATCATACCAAGGGTTTGAAATGTTGAAAAAGAGGATAGCAGAGTTCCCTACACTTAGTTTTCCAAATTTCAATCAGCTATTCATGGTAGAGTGTGATGCTAGAAAGCTATCCATTGGAGTGGTGTTAAGCCAAGAGGGACACCCTGTGGCATTATTTTCAGAGAAGTTAAATGAGGCCAAACAAAATTACTACACCTATGATTTGGATTTGTATGTTATGGTACAAGCCCTTAAAAAATGGAGACACTATCTCTTACCTCGGGAATTTGTGGTCTACACTGATAACAATGCTCTAAGTTTCTTGAATGGGCAAGAAAAACTGAATCAAAGGCACTTGAAGTGGGTATAACCATTGCAATATTATACATTTGTCATAAAGCATAAAAAAGGGGTTAGCAACAAGGTTGTAGATGCTCTTAGAAGAAGAGTCTTAACCATACAGGAGATACAATTACAAAGTGTAGGGATGGGTGATTTGAAAGACCTCTACAAGGAGGACAAATATTTCAAAGATGCCTATGAGGCGTGTGTGAAGTTCCAATAGGGATTTAAAGTGGATTTCAGTGAATGTATGTTGCAAGAGGGTCTATTGATCAAAGGACATCTAATGTGTATACCTTAGTGCTCAATGAGGGAGAACATTGTGAAGGAGAAACACCAAGGAAGCTTGGGAGGCCACTTTGGAGTGGATAAAACATTGGAGTAGGTGAATAGGCACTACTGTTGGCCTAAGTTACAGTCAAATGTTAGAAAATTTGTAGAAAAATATCAGATTTGTCAGAGGGAAAAAAGGAAAAAGTAGTAACAGTGGGTTGTACCAATCCCTATCCATACCCCAAAGGCCTTGGGAGTGTCTAAGTATGGACTTTGTGTTGGGGTTACCAAAGAAAACAAGGGGTCATGAAAATGTTTTTGTGGTGGTGGACCATTTTAGCAAAATGTCTCACTTCATTCCATGTAAGCAAACCAATGATGATTCCCAAATTGTAGGGCTATTCTTCAGAGACATTGTAAGGATCCATGGATTGCCACTGAATATAGTAAGTGACAGAGATAGTAAGTTTGTGGTTCACTTTTGGAGGACCTTGTTGAAAATGTTGGGTACAAACTTGTCTTTCTCTTCATCCTACCAGCCATAGTCAGATGGGAAAATGAAGGTAGTCAATAGGTCACTTGGGAACTTGCTAAGATTCTTGACTAAGAAACATGGTCAGTAATGGGATTGCATCATAGGGTATGCAAAATTTTCCTATAATGACTCCATTAATAGGAGTAATGGTAAAATCCCCTTTGAAATAGTATATAGGGTAAATCCTAGAGGTATCTTAGAGTTGAGGGGTCTCATTTTGAAGGATAGAAGGAGTGTCCAAGGGGAGTCATTTGTAGAACAGATGAAGGAGCTTCATGATCAAGTCAACAAGGCCTTACAAAAACAAGTGGAGAAGTATAAGTCCAAAGATGATCAGACGAGAAGGGATTTGTAGTTCAAGGTGGGGGATCTAGTACTTTCCTATCTCAAGAAGGAAAGGCTACCCAAGGGTCAGTGAACTAAGCTACTCATGATGAAGATAGGACCATTGAGGATTTTGCATAAGTATGGCGAGAATGCCTATGAGGTGGAGTTGCCTCCTGATTTGGGGATTTCCCCCATTTTCAATTTTTGTGACTTGTATCCCTACAAGGGACCATCTCTAGACATAGGTCAGCCCACTCTTGCAGATTTAGGGGATGATGACTGGGTGAAAGACTTGCCTACCCAAATACCACTAAAATTTGAAAGTATAATGGATTCTAAAGTTATCAAGATGAGAAGGGTAAGTACAAGGAGTACCTCATCAAGTGGCAGGGACTACTTGAAGCTGAGGCCACTTGGATGATAGAGCTAGACATTCTAAAACATGGGGTCACCATTAAAGACCTCCTAACTCAAGGGACTTGAGTTCTTTGTCCCAGGGGAGTATGGTGCAAGGAACCTCCATTTTTATTATGTTTGATGTGATTTAGGGTAAGGTTAGGTGTTTAGGATAAGTGACAGTAAGGTGGGCTAGGTTGGATCCAATTTGTGGTCATTTCCATGTTTGTAAGAGCCAAATGAGATCATGAGGGATGTTATGGTCATTTTGACCTAGAAAGCCAAAATGTATTATTTTTATGTACCTAGGGGTTAGAATGTGTCTTAGGACACTAAATGTCCTAATGATGGTCATAGAAGTCAATCATGACCATCGAGTTGACAAAAGAAGTCAAAATGCATAAAATGGAAAAGTTACTAGCAACATTAAAAACTTGCTCGAGCAACTTTTGCAACTTCTTGACAAGAAGTTGCAAAATCAAGATGGAGTGGTTCTAACTAATCATGCTTGGTATATTAGCTTGGATTTGATGTTTTAGGAACCCTAATGAAGTTTTTAATTGTAGAACTTGTTTTTGGTACTTGTGTACGGATGCCTGTAACTGTACTTTTGCAATCTACATTATCTTCTTACCCCTGTACGACTGTGTACGGATTGGGAGAGGAGATCAGACCCCATGGGGGTGTATTGTTTTCAATTAGATTCCTTATGCAATAGGTATTTTTATTTCAAGTTCATTTAGTGTAAAGTTAGAGAGTTTTGTAAGTCACTGGTCTGCAAGTGATATTTCCAGTGTTGCAGAGTTAGAAATGGCTCTAACCTAAGAACCCACCAGTGGAATTGACTGAAACCATGGGGGAAGTAGGGTTAGAGTCTGTAAATAGGATTTTTGTTTCTATTTTGATTGTTTCAATGGATTTTCTAGACCAAATGGGAAACCCTATGGCTGACTGTTGAATACAGGTGAGCCTGGACAGGGTGAAGAAGGATTTGGTTTGAGCACCCATGATCTTGGAGGAAAGACTTAGTGAAATTTTTAGAATGCCTAAGGAGTCTCCTTAAGGGATAAAAATGTGGGAGGAAGTGAAATGAATTTTGGAGATCAATTTGGTGACAATTGATCTAGACTGGTCCAGATGCCTAATTAATAGGCTGAAAACTAGGGCCTAGTAGAAAATAGGGTTGTGGGTGCATCCAAGAGATAATATTTTGGAATCTGATAGAATTGAGAGACACCTTGAAGATTTTTAAGTTCTTCAGTGAGGTTTTTTGGATGATTTGGGAGCATTAGGCTAAAAAATATGAAATTAGACCTACTAGGAAACTAGCCAATTAGGCCTCCTAGTGAATTTGAAGCCAAATGAATTGGTAAAGTGTCCAGAAGTGTGGGAAAGGGTTCTAAAGACCTATGACTAGACCAAGAACATAGAAAAGAGTTTAAGTGAATTTATGGGGAGATCCTAAGAAGGGGTTTGGGATTCTAGGAGGAAATCTAGTGAAGAGGTCTAGGCAATCGAGGGACTAGTTGGACTAGTTGAGCTTCGAAACTTTGGAACCTTCAATAGATCAACTATACCTTGGAGGAGAAGTTGATAGTGAGGGTCTTGGAGATCCTAATTAGATAATAATCCAAAAGTAAGTAACCATTGGATGGTTAGGAGAGAGAAAGAAGCATATTTAGTAAAGAAACCACTAGAGTACCAAACCCTCTGCATCACTAAGACTCAGTTTCCTCTATCTATGACTTGGTTACCTCTGTTAGTAGATCAATTTTCATAGGTTATAATGAAGTTTGTGCTGATGAATTTAGTGGTTATTAGGGTTTTTTTCCAGTCACCATTTCTTGTGTCTTAGGCATAGTATCAGGTTCATAATACACAAATTTTTTGTAGTCCTTAGGCTCTTTACATCTTTGTACTTCACTTCTCTCTGCAAACTAATCAATGTTTACATGTACACTTTCCATGAATTTATGAGTAGCAAGATTCAAACATTAATATGATTTTATTTTATAGGAGTAGCCTAGGAATATACCTTAATCACCTTTTACATCAAATTTTCCATTTCTTGCTTCCTTCAAGATGTAGCATGTACTTCCAAATCCTTTGAAATATCAAACATTGGGTGTATAGCCATACCATAATTCAAAAGGTATATGATCAATACCTTTCTTTAGTTGAACTCTGTTTAATGTGTGAACTACAGTGCTAATAGCTTCCTTCTAGTATTTGGTTTCAACATTTTCTCAATCATCAAGGTTCTTGCACCATCCTTAATAGATATGTTTCTTCTTTCTACTATACCATTTTTCTATGGTGTACCAGTGGAAGATACTTGTCTCTTGATTCCTCTTTCATTATAGAATTCATTGAACTCATTAGAAATGAATTCACCTCCTCTATCAAATCTTAGGAATTTTATTTTCTTTCATGTTTCCTTCTTGACTCTGGAAAGGTGCCACTTAAACTTCTTAAAGGCTTCTAAGTTTTCTTTTAGACACATAACCGTCATCATTCTGGAATGATCATCACCAAATAGAATGAATTAATTCTCTCTAGTGTAACTTATTGTTCCAATTGGTCCACATAGATCAATATGTACCAACTCCAAGACTTCTTCAGTATTGTAATTCTTTCTTTTGAAACTATTTTTGCCCATCTTCCCAATTTGACATTGTTTGCATATTGCCAATTCAGGTTTCTTCAAAATATGAATACCTCTTACTCTTTTGTTCTTTCTTATGTTGATCGGGTTATCAAAATTCACATGACACAATCTTTTATGTCATAACCAACTTTATTCTATGTGTGTAATAAAACATGAACTTTCATTGAGATCAAGATAGAATAGATTACCAATTGTTTGCTTCCCGGTTCCAACTAGGTTTCCTTTACCATCTATGAGCTTGGCCTTACCATTCATGAATTCTACCTTGAAACTAATTTTATTCAACTATGCCACTCTTAGTAGATTACTCCTTATTCCTTGAACCCAATAAGAATTATCACATTTGATTCCTTTATTTAGAGCAATACAACCTTTACCTTTCACATAGCAAGGTTCATTATTCCCAAATATGACACTCCCAAAATCATAGTGCTTAAGATGCTCAAATTTCATTTTATCACGAGTCATGTGGTGAGACCAACCACTATCAATTATCCAAGTGTCATTAACATGTGAGAAAAGTGTAGTATTTTCATTTTATTCATTATCTGACTCATCCTTAATAGAAATGTAAACCATTTCATCTTCATCTTCATCACTATCAAAATCTTTTGCAATATAACAAGATTTCTTACCTTTGTCCTTGTAGATTTTGTAACTTTTGAAATCTTTCTTGCCTTTGTACTTGTTGAAATTTCTCTCATCTTTGTCTTCTTTGTTTGGACACTTAGAAACAATGTGACCAACCTCATCACATGAAAAGAAAATCAATGGTATTCTTCCTTTGTGTTATGCCCTGGATCCCCATCCCTACATTTTGTGTGTAAAATGTTGGGTCCCCCTTTTTGCTTTCTGCTTTTGGCTCTTGCCTTGTCTTTTCCTTTGTTTTCTTTATTTTCCTCCTCCAGGATTTTCTTCCCCACGATGTTGTTTTTATTTTGTTTTTGTCTCTCATGTCTCCGGGTCTAGTCCCAGAGTTGGTCGTCTTTTGTCGGGAGCCAGATTCTGGACTCTGGGATTCTTCGCCACGATGTCTTCTTTTTCTTCAGATTGTATCATCGCATGGGATCCCCGGGCTTGGATTCCAGAGGTTTGTCTGTCTGAAGTTTGCAGAAGGAAAGGTAACTTGCTTTTACTGCGGGTATAAATATAAATTACCTGTCATTTTCACATTTACTGCGATTAAACACTTAAGCAATCTTAGCAATTTGAGAGTGATTTTATAGCGATTTAGCGATAATCCAGTGTGAGCCATTCCAAGCTATTTTGAGAAATTATGAGTGCTTTGTGGCAGTAAGTGGTGATTTTCTAAGGGTAGAAGCTATTGCAGAGCATTTGCGGTGGTTTCCTTTCCTTGCCCTTCTTCATTTTTAGGTTGGTGCCTTCCTTTTCCATTTTCTGGCTTTTTGGTTTTGTCTGGTTTTCATGTCATTTTGCCTTCTATTGCATTTCATTCTGGTTCACCGCCTGTTGATGGGTCAGGTCTGCTAGAGGGTTGTCTACCCTTTGTGCAGATGTAGTATAGTCTATAGGATATTGTAAAAATTGTAAGTGTTTTTATAGTTGTCTGGTTTTTGTGAATAGTCACTCTGTGTTCTGTGTATATATGTAAATTTAATGTATATTGTTGTGTATCCTTCTGGTCTGCATGTGTATACACTTCAGCTCTATTGTATATTAGTGTATATTTTGTGTATATTCTACTGGGTAGTCTATCGAGCTCACCGTGCTGCATTTGTTTCTGGTTTCTAATTCGTAAGCTCGCTCTGAGAAGAATACCGCTTGGTTGAAACTCGACTCTCAGACGGTTTCAACCAGGTGGTTTTTTCTCTCTTCCATAAACTAGCCTACCATTCATTTATGTCCCATACGCGCATTTAAATTTTTCCAAGTGGCTTGCACTTTTTGTGCATTTGGACAGTTGGCTCCGTCGCCGTCACCATAACTTCTATTTATTGCTTATCCACATGGCACACACGTAGGTCTGACGGCTTGATTTTTGTGCACACCTCCCAATGGTTAGTTCCCTATACTTTGGGTCTCTTGCCATCACCCAACCCATGTCTTTCTTTTACTTAGTGTGATAAAACCCCCAGACCTGGATGATGGGTTAAATTTCTAAGTTCGCAAAATATATATATATGCTTTCTGAGATTTTGAACTGAACTAACTTTTCAGGAAAAGAAAGCACCACGGTGGTAAGATCTTCGAACCCCGGAATAACATTTATTTATCCATTCTGACGGTTGCCTTGCCTTGCAGGTTTCTGGAACAACAAACTTCCAATTATGTCTGAGGCTTCTGCATCTTCACCACCTAGGAGTCCTGAACTTCCTTCTACGGTAGTTACCAGAGTAGCAGTAAGGTCCAAAATAGAGAAGGCTCTGGAGAAGCTTCCCCTAAGCATGAAATATGTGAAGGACAGCATTATCATGGGCTCAAAGATTGAGTCCAAATTCTAGCTCATTACTGACACCAGTGTCGGTACATGGCCCGAAATGCAGGCCTTGGTAAAAATGATGTACATCCAATGACAGGTCAGGGATCCATTGGCCATTAAAATCAAAAACTCTAGGATCCTTAAGGTAGCTTGCTTCCCATGCTCAGTGTAGTCACCAAAGCTTATTCTTTACTTACAGTTCACTACAATACATCTGTCTGGGCTATCATGCTCACGGCCCCGAAACCCACTGGGTATCCTACTCCCATGGTGTCCCTTGACCCTAATACCTTCCAGAAGGGCTTGGGAATCCCTCAATTTGACAAACCAGCTGTAGTCACCCGATCAGATGCCTTGGCCCAATTTAAGCAGTTGGAGGAGGTGGCCCGTATATATATGA
>MU225872.1:797957-824111 GCA_018584345.1 Thuja plicata | reverse complement strand
ATGCCTTGGCCCAATTTAAGCAGTTGGAGGAGGTGGCCCGTATATATATGAACAATAATTGGCTCAAGGTCCCAAAGAGGGACCCCAAGAGGATGAAATTAGAAATCCCTAGGTCTGAATTCAAAGAAAGAATCCAGATGGGGATGATAGCACTATGCCAGGTCTTTGGGAAACAACATGCCCAAGAATTCTCTAAGTGGATGTATTACTTCTTGCTTGGTATAAGCATGTATGGGTAATATTTTGACTGGGCCGCCATAATCTCAAACCATGTGAACTCCCAGTTCCTTCAAATAGCCAAGAAGAAGAAGTTTTATATGACTTCCTATGTTCTCTAGGCCTTGGCACAACAACGACCCCACACCAATGGGTTACTCACAGAGGGAGTACTTAGGATTGGCCCAAGCTAGAAGGCCCCTTGGGACCAATTTCCACAGATTCAATGGGAGGCCAACTTCCCTAGTTTTTGCTAGGTAAATGATGCCTTCATTTACTACCACCTACTCACACCCACCTGAGACGCAGGATACCGCTTGTCTACAGAGGCGATGATTTTGGTCTGGAGTTACGGGCATTACTATATACAATTTCAACAACATACATACATAAGGGTGACCAGGTTCTCCGGGAAACCCTACTTGTTGCCCAAACATTGTGGGGATAGGGTAATTCTCCTCGCGTATTGCAGGCAGATAATGGAGCTGCATGCATTCTCTACCTTGAAGAAGGTAAAAAATATTCCATTCCCAATCACTTGTGGGAATTATTCATGCAGTCTGGCTGCTGCTAAAGAAGCAGATAATGAGCTTAAATGACCTATAACCTGACAGAATTTTACTTAGTGCAGAAACATTTTGATCCACATGGCAAGATTGCAATGGCACTTCCCCGGGCATTAGAGCCCCATCAATATCACATGGAAGACTTCTGGGAAGATTTCCAGGATGACATGGAAGTCCAGGGGTGGCATTATGTTAGAATGACCACAAGAATGATGGAAAGATTGAAGCTCCAGAGATTCGCGGAAGACTTCTCAGACGCTGGCTCCATGATAGATCCCTAGTACAAAGAAAATGGGATCGATAAATTGGCCCTCCCACCAGTGAACTGGGATTCCCAGGAAGGGCCCACTATTGAAGAGTTCACTCACAATGTGGTTGAATGCATCCACCTCTATTTCAAGAAGGTGTGCCCCGGGAGTGTCCGTCGGGCTGCCCAGCCGATACCAAAGTTAACCCCAGGGGCCAAGACTTCTTCACAGGGAGGAGACAAAGGAAAATGAATAATGGAAACTCCCGATATGCAAGAAGTCCCCATAAAAGGGCAAATAAAGAAATCAATAGCGACCTCCCAATAAATGAGGGAAAAGCTAATCACACGGCTAGCTACTCTGGTACTCATGACCGGACTAATTCGTCCTCCCTCCTCTCCTTCATTGGTGGCCTTGATGGTTAAGGCAACGGGGGTGGACCCAGAAGAGCAAGCATTACTAAGGGATGCGGGGCCACCCTTACTCACTAGAAGAAAGAAGAGGCTTAACAAAAATCCCAAGATAGAGCCAGAGCTAGGGATGCCCAAGACCCCACAAATTGAGATCCTTTCCTCTAATTATTTGGAGTCGGAAAGGGAACCAGTGTTTGCTGATGTCCTAGCCAATCCTCCCCCGCGGGATGAATTCGATGATTTTTTTTCAACTGATGAGTTTGGGAATCTATAGGGGGACATGGAGCAAATAGAGGCTAAAGTCCCAATGCAGGAAGAAGCTCTGGAACAAGAACCTGCGTAGGAGCAAGAAGAGCAGATGGAAGAAGAGAAAGAAATAGAAAAAGAGATCACCTCTAAGGTCCCGGAGATACAAAAAATGAGAGTGGACCAACAGAATCAAAGTGAACAAATGGAATCCACTGAGGGAACCAAACCTATAGGAGCAACCGTAACCGCAGCTGCCGCGTTCCAAGTGCCACTCCCTGGAATGACCTTTGGCAAGGTAATCACTGCGGCCCAAACATTAAATCTTGGTCCGATGCCTCCCCCATTGCCAAAAGATATACCAATGGAAGAGGAAGTCCTAGCAATAGAGGCTGAGGAATGAGAAGAAGACCAAGGGGAAGAAACCCTCGGGGCGACCGACAAAGACTTGGACATGGCCAAAGATACAGGTGACAAAGCAGAAGAAACAAATGTCACCGGAGGAGATACTGCCGATGAATCAAAAGATACAGGCAGGGAGCTGGGTGAGACCCATACCACTGAAGAAGAACAATAGCAAGATACTAGGGAAGAACCCAAGGAACAAGCTTTGGCTAATAAGCCACCCCTTCCGCCATAGTGGTTGCTGGAGGCCAAGAAGAGAAAGGCCCCGCCGACTCCCAGAGCTCATCTCTCTCTGGCAAAGATGATGGCTCAGGCCCAAGACCCACTGAAGGCTAAGAAAGCCTAGATGGTTCATACCCTTCAAACCGGGCTGGGTGGAGAAATAGTTTCAGTTGTGGCAACACCTCCCCCAGATGCTGATGAGGCAGCCACCAAAGCTGAAGATTACGATATCACAAAGATATCACTGAGAAAAAGGGGAAAATAGGGTGAAGTAAACCTGTTGAAAGAAGTGACCAGAGCCGTGGAGGCCCGTTATGTAAAGGAGGCTCAAAGTGGAAAAGGAGAAGACTGCAAACCTTATGGGATTACTAACTGAGCTGGCCCAGCCTATTAGTGCCACTCCTCTGGAGGCCTCCACATCTAATGCACCACTACCACAGAGTGACATAGATTTCCAGTGAGTAATGAAGAAGAAGGCCCAAGCGGTCGATGAGTGGGTCACTCTACAGATAGGAAACACCCGGTGCTTCCTGGTATCCACCCTCCCAGACTTGTATATGGCCCAGCACATTTTGCATCATGCAGAAACTATTATCAATATATGGGAGGGTGATATAGAAAATTATGAAGCATGGAAGGTAACACTTGAAGAACTCCTCGGCCTTGGGTAAGAAATGGTCTCTGAGTCCGGGATTCTAGGGGAAGAATCATTCAATTTTGTGAGGATCCAACACTCCAGACTTGACCTCACATTGGAGGTGCTCAAGCAACTGGTAGGGATTTTACATGATAAAATCAACACGGTCCAATATTCTTCAAATTTGTACAAGGCTTTTTTCACGAAGGTCTCCGGAGTTGACCCGTTCAGCACTAACACATGTACGATGGAGGAATACATTTTGGGGAAGTTTGATGAATTAATGGAGTCAAGATATCAATCCTCGGAGGGAGTGGATGGAACTCAAATGGTGAGACTGACTCACATGATCCTTAGTCATCATGATGCGACAAACATGGCCAATGAATTCAAAGGGAATGTTCCAGAGCTAGGATAACAGATCAAGGTGGCCAAGTACTGGTGGTCCGGCTTCAAAGAGATTGATGAGGATGAAATCTCCCACCTCCTCCAAACCTTCAATGATAACAGGCAATAATAAAGTTTCTCCGGGGCCGGAGAAAAACCCAAGCATTTTGTATTCTTTATTCTTTCAGAATGTAAGTTCCTGGATCCCGTAGTCCCGGATCCTAAATTTTGTATTCTTTCAAGTGATCTGTGTCCCGGTCCCTGAGGCCGACCGATCACTTTCAAAAGTAGTTAATAAGGATTGTCAGAGGGTAGTTGGTTACATCAAGGCCCGTCGGATCGACAGTTGGTCTTCTGACAGATGGTCTTCTCGAGGCACCGCTTTAGATATACACCTGGCACATTGGAGACAGGGCGCTACATTTTCCATTTATGAGGCATGTAGCCTCGATCCCCGAGGGATCCAATTTCTTCCTTCTCTTTCTCAGCTCTCTTCTCGAGGCCGATTCTTCCACTGCACCCTCCTATCTTATTCTTCTGAAATGTTAGACCTTCTCCATCTCGAGGTCTTTTGTAAGGTGGTGCAGGTAGTACTGGCCACTGGGTAATATATTTTATGGCAAAATGTAACATAGGGTTAGGGTTAGGGTTAGGAGAAAATGTGTATAAATAGTAAGTCTGGCCCTTTTCCAAGGGTCAGCAAAATTGATGATTTTGCAGTCCATAGTAATAGATAAACAATATTTCATTTCAGTTGCAGAGCTCAACACTCCTTGGTCTTAAATACTTTCAGTAGTTAGATGCTCCCTTGGAGCCTCCATTGTGCCACGTACCAGTGCTTGCTAAAAGGAATGTTAATGAAGAAGAGATGGTTCTTGCAATGATTTTGTTGACACTTTGTCTTCTAAGTTAACGGTATTTTATGTTTAATATTCTTCATGTCTTGTGCTATGATGTTTTAAGTAGATTAACGACCTCCTTCCCCTTTGCTACTGATCAAATATGAGCTGATGGTTGAGTATTTCTTTGGTATTTAGTGTAGTATATCAGATAATTATTGATGTATTGAATGTTTAAACATAACTATAGGTAGATGAAATAATTCTAACCCTATAGGATCTTTTTTAGTTTATTTGCTAAGTGTAGAATGCTTGGAGAAACCCCACCTTCCTGAATCCCTAGAGAGAACGAGTTGAAGAAACCAGCTATCCCCCTCGAAAATAGTCACATCTCCCAACTAAGCCCCGCACCATCGAGACCCAACCCTCAGGTGCTTGGAGGCCCGAGGAATCTCATTTCCCCAGACAACCTTTGCAGGCAAAGTTGGCTGGTACCCCGGTACCCGGTGACAACTTACAACTATTGTGGACCCAGTCACCAAAGTCCCATCAACACTTTGTACTTTCCTTTTCCTTTGGAAAATATCTTTACAAGTAGTTCTTCAATGATTTCTAGATCTTCATCATCGCTATCATTGTCAAACTATTTTCCTGTTGAGTTTCTATCCATCTTACCAAGACTTAATTTGGCTTTGAATGCAGACTCAAAATTGCTAGGATTAGGAGAATAATTATCAAAATTATCCAACTCAAAAGTTGTCATCCTTTAAACAAATGCATCTAGAGTTATATCATTACTGCACCTCATCTCTTGAATAGCTGAAACTCTAATTGCATAGATAGGAAGTAAATTTATCAATACCTTACTAACCACTGTTTTGTCTTCAATCATTCCACTAGTAGCTCTGATGAAACTGATACTTTTCTTTATCATGTCACTGTATTTTGTAATGTCTTCTCCTTCTTTCATTTTCATCTGATCAAACTGACCTCTAAGAATCTCTTCTTTGGCTCTCTTTACATTGTCATCTCCTCCATGGATATCATGCAGTTTCTTCCACATATCATAGGTAGTAGGGCAGTCCTTGACTTCATCGAATTCTGAATAGCTAAGTGAAGAAGCTATATCAATCGTCATTATGTTATGATTCTTCATGTCCACCATATGATCCACATGCATAGGTCTAGGTAGTTCCACATACTTGTGGTCCAAGAATTAAAAACCAGTATCTCGAATAGTAGATAGATGTAGCCTCATCAAGTCTTTCCATGCAGAAAAGTTGTCTTTGTTAAGCTTGGGGATCTCCCTTCTATAAGACATGTTTGATCTTTAGCTTAGGCCTTGAAACCTTCCCTTAAAGCACCAAATGCTCTAATGCCAATTGTTGGAAATGAGTTGAGTAGTTGAGAGGGGAGGGGTGAATCAGTTACCACAAAAAAAATCCCAAGTCCCTTAGATGTCTTAAACTAACTTATCATTGTTACCCGGTTAACAAAGATATTTTGTTATTACTCGGTTAACAAAGCAATCTTAAGATATTAAATGTAATTTTCCTTTAGTGATTAAGTGCATAAACATAAAGCATAAAGAAAATAACATGTACATAGATGACACCAAGATTTACCATGGAAACCCAGTTTGGGAAAACCACCAATTGCAACTAGTTACTATTTTCACTCTTCTGAAGTGAGCCCTGTAAGGAGCCAACCCTGTTTGAGGTTAAAAAACACACTAAAAGGTGTGATCCTATCAAAATATTTAATCACCTTGTTAGGAATGTCCCTGTTAGAGGTCTTCAAACACTTCCATGTAGAAATGCCACCTTGTGAGATGATTTATGAAAAAATCGTTAAGTCTACTTTGTAAAGAGATTTGGATCACTGCTACAATTATTAGAGACTAACAACGAGTTTGACCTGCTAGAAGAAGCAACTGTCTTTGCTGATTTAGATCTATTTTTTGGCTTTAACTGGACCCTTAATGATGAAATATTCTTTTGTAGCTCAGTCTGGATATTATTTCCTTAATCAAGATTCCTTCTTACTTTGAACCTTCATTCTTTATATCAAATAAATCTTTTATTCCTCTTCCTTCAAACTTGACCTTGTATATATATGATAGGCATTGTCAATTCGGCTTGAATACCCTTCCAAATAAACAATAAAAATTAAGTCTGCCGGTTGAAATTAGCTAATTAAACATAAAGTATAAACTATTTTTAGTGGACTGACACTAAATGCATAACTTGGTTGACACTGTAATCCTTCAATGCCCGACCGATACTTGACTAAAACCAAACTTACAGTATTGCCCGAGTGAACTCGGTTAGTACAGAACTTCCTTCATTAACCGACAAAACTCAGTTAATACAACAAATCCTTACATTTTTGTAATAATTTGTGTATCATCAATGAAAATATACAACTGAATAATTGTCCTCAACAGTTATTCCTTTAACAAGGAAATGCACTAGTAATATTCAGCTCCTAACAAAGCTAGGTCTTCTAATTGGGACATTACACTTTAGTGCATTCTATTAGAATAGTCCCAAGGGATAACTGACAGGGGGGGTGAATCAGTTATCAGCTAGTTTAATTAGTTTCTTCAATTAATTATAGAATAACATTAAACATTAACACATTCAGATAACACAAGATAGAACACGACAATTTTGGTTAAGGGGAAACTAAATAGGTAAAAAACTCGGTGGGAATTATCACCCACAAAGAACTGTACTTGAGTATAATTATCCTTGTTAGAAGATCTTGCAACCCTGTTGGGAGTTGTTCTTTAAAATGCAATAAGTACAGTGACTTGGTTAAGGGTCTAAACCTGTTAGGAGTCTTTCACAAATAGCCATGTTAGGGGTGAGGAATCAATGTCCAAAAATCTCACTGCTAAAATGATGAAGGATGCAACCTTCAGTAAAACATATATGCACTATATTTGATAAATGAACTGTTTGAGTATACCTGTTGTCTTGATCAGTTCTAGTGTGTTGTATACTTCCACTTTTTCTTCACATAGATCTTTTCTTGATGAATGAAATGTCTCTACTATCCCAAAACAACGGACATTCTATTCTGTAATTTTTTTGTCTCTTTTCTTATCATTCACCCTTAGCATTCACCAAATGAACTACTATAAGTATCTTCCAAAAGGATGTGATCTTCGTCTCATTTAGGAGTCCCTTCAATACTTCTTTAGTCGGCCACATCAAACACACAACCTGATTAGAATCATGCAACCCAAACTGAATAAACGCGACGCTTCACAAAGTCGGCTCCACCAAATTAACTCTAACATCACGATTCTGATAGAACACATTTTTTGCCTTTAGATAATTATCTCTAACTCATAACTAAACATGAATACAACCACGCATATCCCAAAGATAGGCGTAACTCAAGAAATAATGTAATTATGTTGGCTCTTCACAGATAATCTTCAGTCACTGTAACTACCATAACTGATTAACATAACTGAACAGAAACTTCATATCTGACTCAGCGTGAATGCACATAGCATCTAGAACATGTATACACCATGGAAATAAACACGCATAGGTCCAATGCATCTGTACTGATAATTGTATAAAGAACATCATTGTATATTATATGTTGTCATCTATGACAAACATACAATCAACTATTTGCACAGAGACAAATGTCCAATAATCTTCCCCTGTGACATTGATGGCAACATATGATATCATCAACTCAAAGTGTCTTCCTTCTTTTTACAATCTTCCCAGTATCCTCATCAAAGGTTCCTCTTCACTGTTGTTTTTCTTCTAACTGTATACTCCCCCAGAGTATATGCCCCACCTTACTAATACTCCCCTTTGACATCAATGAAAAAGGGTTCCAAACACTATTAAGCACAGGTACTACTCTAGAAGTAGAGTAGTCAGTCATTCATCAGTCACCAAGGACTAATGTTCTTGTTGTAAGTTCTAATCACACTCAGGAAAGGGAATTAATCCCAGCTTCTCCTTGAGATACTCAAAAGTATCTTTTGATAATGGCTTTGTAAAAATATCTTCTAATTGTTCTTTAGTTCTCACATAATCCAAATTTACTTCTTTGTCTGTAACTTTTTCTCTTAGAAAGTGGTATTTGATCTCAATGTGTTTTTTCTTTGCATACATCACATGGTTCTTTGACATATTAATAGTACTAGTGTTATCACAGTGAATAAAAATAGGATAATCAATCTTAATACCAAAGTATTTAATCATTTGTTTGATCCAAACTATTGTTGAACAATTCAATGTTGTTGCAACATACTCAGCTTCTGTTGTTGACTGAGAGATACAATTCTTCTTTTTACTTGTCCAAGTGACCAACCTGTCTCCAAGAAATACTGATCCTCCTGATGTACTCTTTCTGTCATCAACACAACCTGCCCAATCAGCATCAGTATACAAATTAAGTTGTATATTCTCTGAGTTAGGATACCATAAACCATAGTCTATAGTCCCTTTTAAGTATTTGAATATTCTTTTTATTGCCATTAGGTGATTTTTCTTGGGTTCAGTTGCAAATCTTCCAACAATACCAACTACATTAGAAATACCAGGTCTAGATTTAGTAAGATATATGAGTTTTCCAATCATAGACTTGTATAGAGTCTTGTCAACTGCTGTGGAATCATCATCTTTAGAAAGCTTTCTTCCTGTTATCATGGGGGTGCTTACTGGTTTTCAATCTTCCATTTTTAAAGCCTTCAATATCTCCTTCACATACTTAGACTGATTTATGAATATTCCTTTGTCTATTTGTTTTACATTTAATCCAAGAAAATATTTGATAGGCCCAATCATGCTCATTTCAAATTCACTTTTCATTTCTTTGGCGAATTCTACACTAAGTTTGTCATTACCTCCAAAGATAATGTCATCAACAAAAATAGCAACGAGTAGTAATCCTTCATATGTCTCTCTTATGAATAAGTTACAATCAGATGCTCCTTTTCTGAATCCTATATTTTTAAAGTAACCATCAAGTCTCTCATACCAAGCTCTTGGGGCCTATTTAAGTCCATAAAGTGCTTTCTTTAGTCTGCATACCATGTCTGATTTTTTTGAAAGTTTGAATCCTTCAAGCTTCTCTATGTAGACTTCTTCCTTTAAATCACCGTTCAGAAAAGCTGATTTGACATCCATTTGATATACTTTAAAGTTCTTGAATTTTGCATAGGCCAAAAATAACTTAATAGTTTCCAGTTTGCTCACAGGGGAAAATGTATCAGTGTAGTCTATTCCTTCTCTATGCACATATCCTTTACATACTAATCTTGCTTTTTTTCTTACCACTATGCCTTCTTCATTCATTTTGTTCCTGAATATCCACTTTGTTCCAATCACATTCTTGTCATGAGGTCTAGGCACCAGTTCCCATGTATCATTCTTGATTATTTGATCTAATTCTTATTGCATAGCACTTTGCCAATCTGAATCACTGCACACATCTTCTACACTTAAGGGTTCAATCTGTGAAGGTAAGCATACCTCTTCATCAATGGTTGAACCTTTTCCTTTGGACCTTTTCAAGACTTTAGCGCTCTGATCTCCAATTATGTCTTTCTTAGAGTGGTATTTGGATGTGTATTTTTTAGTTTTTAGGAGTGACACTTTCATCTATAATCTATGATTCTTCTTCACTTGGTTCAGGATTGTTACATGAAACATTAATACAGTGAAACATTTCTTCAATAACCGTGTCCTTATTGATGGGTCTGGGCTCATCTTCAATCATGAGAGAACATTCATAGTATCTTTCTTGAATCATAAACTTCTCATGAATTTTCACATGAGTACTTTCAATGATCTTCTTCAATCTTAGATTAAAACATCTATAGGCTTTGCTTTTAGTAGAGTAACCAAGAAAAATACCTTCATTTCTTCTAGCATCAAACTTGCCAATGCTATCATCTCTCTTGATGTAGCACTTGCTTCCAAATATTCTGAATTATTTTTACAGTAGGTACATTACCAAACCAAAGTTCATAAGGTTTCTTGTCTACGCATGGCCTCAATTGTATTCTGTTGATAGTATAGACTGTTGTATTGACCGCATCTCTCCAATAGGTATGGGCAACCTTTCCTTCAATCATGATAGTGCCTGTTGTGTCAAGTATTATTTTGTTCCTTCTTTCTGCAATCACATTCTACTAAGGGGTTATAGGTGCACTTAACTGTCCTTTGATTCCATGTTCTTCACAGCAATCATAAAACTACTCAAAGGTGAATTCTCCTCCTCTATCAGATCTCAAACATTTTATCTTCAATCCAGATTCATTCTCAACATTATCTTTGAATACTTTGAACCTCTCAAAAGCTTCAGATTTGTCTTTTAAGAATGCAACCCACATCATCCTTGAGAAATCATCAACAAACAAAATGAAATACCTTTCTCTATAGTATGATCTTGTTTGAGTAGGTCCACATAGGTTTGTATGTATTAGATCTAATTTGTTTTCAGAAGAGTCTTGTTTACTCTTAAATGAGGTCCTCACATGCTTCCCCATAACACATTTCCTGCACATAGTGTCAATTGGTCTTGTAATATTTGGAAGGTCTCTTACTTCCTTTACATTACTTATCTTGACTATGTTGTCAAAATTGATATGAAAAAGTCTCTTGTGCCATAACCAATTGTCATCCACTTTTGCAACAAAACAACTTACTTCAGAGTTAAGCTAGAAAACATTACCTTTGGTCTTTGAACCCGATCCAATCATGTCTCCTTCTTTGTTGTTGATAATACAAATGTTGTTCTTGAATTCCAACTAATAACCTTTGTCTAGCAGTTGTCCAACACTTAGTAAGTTATGATGCAAACCATCAACATAAAGAACATCATCTGTCTTGTTCTTTCCATCTAAGGTGATAGATCCTCTACCTATGATGGGTTTGGGAGTGTTATCTCTAAATCTAACCATGTCACCTTTGTACTTGTATAGATGTAGAAATCATTCTTTGTCTCATGTCATGTGGTGTGAACATTCATTGTCAATGATCCAGTCAGTTCTGATGTTGGCTTTGGAGACTAATGCTAACTCTTGTGCTTTTTCTTCATCTTCTTTGTCCATTTCTTCAAGCATCTTCTCAATATATTTAATGGAAATGAATCTAATTTCATCTTCTCCTGAATCATCATCAGTTACACCATCTTCAGCATGATAGAATTCCTTAGTGTACTTGGGCTTGTAATATGATCTGAACTTCTTGACTCTTGTAGGACACTTGGATGCAAAGTGGCCAACTTTGTTGCATGAGAAACATTTGAATGGTAGCTGTCCTTCATATTTCCCTTTACCTTTCCTTTCTTTCTTCACAATCATAGAAATGATTTCTTCTAGTTTTGTATCCACTTCTTCATTATTACTGGAGCTGCTTATAGATTTCTTACTTTGGACTGAGCCTTTGAAAGTTGTTTCACTTTTAGGTTCTATCTTCAATCTTGATATCTCAAATGCAGATATTTTTCTGATCAAGGTTTCTCTTTTGAATTCCTTTGAGAATTGCATAGTTTCATCCAAGATGTTAATCTTTCTCATAGTCTACTGTCAATGTGGTCATTAGTTTGTCCATTATATCATCCTCTAAAATTTCTCCACCATTGTTCCTAATACTTGAAACTGCTTCATTAATCCTCTGATTGTAAGCTCTGATGTTTTCTTCAGGTAGCATCTATAAATTATTGTATCTTTTCTTCCATATTTTTCTGCATGCATTCTTTGCTTAAATATCTCCTTCAAACATATCTTCTAAGTATTTCCAAATAGAATATTCTTTATCTGCCTTCGTGATCTCAAAAAATTCACTGTCGGATAGGGCACTGATTAGGGCTTCTTTGGCAATTGCATTTTGAGTGAACACTTCCTTTTGTTTAATTGTAGAGTCTTCTTCTCTGAGGTCTTTCAAGGTGGGAACATAAATTGCATGAGTGTAAATCTCATATATCTCAAATCCAACACACTGAAGATGTGTTATCATTTTGTTCTTCCAGTCATGATAGTTTTCTCCATCAAACTTAGGACTCTCTTTCCTGAAGTATGCCATCAGATCTACCTTAAGCTGTTAGGCTTTCTCTCCAAGGCACTTGGCTCTGATACCAATTGTTAGAATAGTCCCAAGGGATAACTGAGAGGGACGAGTGAATCATTTATTAGCTAGTTTAATTCTTTTCTTCAATTAATTACAAAATAACATTAAACATTAACACATTCAGACAACACAAGATAGAACACAACAATTTTGGTTACGGGGAAACCAAATAGGTAAAAACCTCGGTGGGAATTTGCACCCACAAAGAACTATACTTGAGTATAATTATCCCTATTAGGAGATCTTGCAACCTTGTTGGGAGTTGTTCTTTACAATGTAATAAGTACAGTGACCTAGTTAAGGGTCTGACCTTGTTAGGAGTCTTTTGGGTTGAAGCAAGAAGATGAGTCCACTTCACTAGGAACTTTCATACTTAGCCAAATTCGTGATATCGCACTCAACGAAATGGGTTCCCTCTTATAATGAATGGGGTCTCATTTAGCTTCGGGGTCCTGAGCCTAAAATTTTAGAAACGGGGTCCCGTTTTGAAAAAAATATTATTTTTTATACAAAACCTTCCATCGATTCATTTATAAGCTATGAATTTGAAAAAAGGTAAACGGGGTAACATTTACTAAATGAGATCCCGTTTCTACAAAAATTCAATTTCAAGCCCACTTTTACTGTTGGCTTTTGGTTTGGAAGGAGGCTTGGGTAGCCGAACCATAGCCTTGGACCTAGTTTGACCTGCAACTTGAAGGCTCTACTAGTGTCCATACAAAATAAGGACTTTAGACATATATTTGAAGAATTTTTCAGAGGAATATTTTGACAAAATAAAAACCCATTATCGATCAGACTGTGCAGATTCCAAATATGTAATTTTTTTAAAAAATTGGTTAAAATTTCTATTTTTCATTGAATTTCTACTGAAATAGGTCCACAAACTAGAGATAATAGGATATTTTGTTATTTTAATAACTTTTAATTTGAAATTTTCTCGCAAAAAAAATTATATGACATCAAACTAGAGACAATTATACACACTGAAAAAAAAAAAATTAAAAATCATATGTTTTGGTCAAATTATGCTTGTCGTACACGAGAGATTTTAAAAACAACAATTATACCTAATAAAAAATTAATAAAAAAATATATATTCAACTAAAAAATACAAAAAAATATTGTCATCAATCTTAGCTGTGTTGCATACCATATCCCAAAAGGATTAAGATAAATAGTTTCATTTAGGTCAAATTTTACTTGTCGTACACGGGCATAGTATGGTCCTAAAACAGTGACTTTTAAAATGTGGGTTTTTGTAATTACTATTGAACATGAAATTTTATCATTTGGGTATTAAAATAAATTACATATTTGGAAAGTAGACTTTGAGTAATACAAATTCTAATACTGAATGTTTTTAAGATTCAATCTCTAAGTGCTTCAAATATTCATCTCAAATAGGATAAATTTGAAAAAATAGGAAAAATAGTTCCACTTTTTGGCCATAAAGTGGACTCAACTTCTTGTTGGCGCCCTTTTATAAATAACCCTGTTAAGAGTGAGGACTCACTGTCCAAAAAGCTCATTGCTAAAATGATGAAGGCTGCAAGCTTTAGTAAAATAGATATGCACTATATCTGATAAATGAACTGTTTGAGTAGAACTGCTATCTTGATCAGTTCCAGTGTGTTGTATACTTCCACTTTTTCTTCACATAGATCTTTTCTTGATGAATGAAATGTCTCTACTATCCCAAAATAATGGACATTTTGTTCTATACTTTTTCTGTTTCTTTTCTTATCATTCACACTTAGCGTTCACCAAATAAACTACTATAAGTATCTTCCAAAAGGATGTGATCTTTGTTGGCTTTAGGAGTCCCTTCAATACTTCTTTAGTTGGCCACATCAAACACGCAACCTGATTAGAATCACGCAACCCAAAATGAATAAACGTGACGCTTCACAAAGTCCGCTCCACCAAATTAACTCTAACATCATGATTTTGAAAGAACACATTTGGCACCTTTAGATAATTATCTCTAACTCATAACTAAACATGAATACAACCACGCATATCCCAAAGATAGGCGTAACTCAAGAAATAATTTAATTACATCGGCTCTTCACAGATAATCTTGAGTCACTGTAACTGCCATAACTTATTAACATAACTCAACAAAAACTTCAAATCTGACTCGGTGTGAATGCACATAGCATCTAGACCATGTATACACCATGGAAATAAACACGCATAGCTCCAAACCATTTGTACTAATAATTGCATATAGAACAATGTTGTATATTATATGTTCTCATCAATGACAAACATACAATCAACTATTTGCAAAGAGGAAAATCTCCAACACATGCTTTTGGGTACCATCCCCACCGGGGTTTTCCCTTGGTGAGGGTTTCCTTGACAAAAAATAATGGTGTTATGAGTTTTGTGTTATTTTCTTATGTTATTTTCATTTCAGCAAGCTTATGGTTTATTTGTAATTGGTTTAAGTTTAATTTAAAGTGTTATAATACTGATTCACCCCCCTCTCAGTATTTATCCATCCTAACAATAAGAACTTCCTTCAAGGTCTATTTTTCTAAGGTTTAGTGTCTTCTTGTGCAACTGTACTTCATAATCATCTCTCAAGTAAGTCTCCCTAATATTGGTGACCATACCTTTCAAAATGGTAATTGGATTCTTTACTTCCTTTACCCTCTCATCTTGTACAAATTTCCACCATGTGAGGGTAGTCCCTCTGAACCTTATTTTAGCTACTCTCACCTTTTGTGCCTCTGCCACATTGTCACATTCAAAGTGATTTTCTAATCCATCAATCCACTCCATGAATACTTCAGGTTCCATCTTACCACTAAATAAGGGTACACCTTCTAATGAATTTCCACTCATGGCCTTTATTACCTTAAGGAATGGTTCTTCATGTAATATAGGCTCAGGCACTGCATCTTCTTCTGCCGCTAACTTGCCTTTTCCTTCTATCTCTCTGACCAACTCACTTACTTCTGCAGTCCTATCTTGTACTTTAACAAAATTAGTAGCCATCTCTGCCAACCAATTTCTCTCTTAGGATTATATTATCCTCTTCTCTTTCATCCATATTCTTAGCCAACTTTTTTTTTGTCACCATGGTTTCTTCTCCCATGGATTCAAGATCACTCATGTGCTTGCTAGCCCAAGTCTTTAATGGCTCGGATACCAATCTGATTGAGGTGTTCTTTGAAACTTAGAGTCAGCTTGACTATCTTCAAAAGCCTCTTTTCTATACCTAATAGGGTTTCCACTTAACCCTAATCCTAAGCACAAGAAACCAATTTATCTACCCTCCAACTCCCGAACCCCTCTACCAATAGGATCTTTAGTTGTCACTGAACTTTCTCAAGTAGTTTCCACTAAATCATACCAACACACTTCTAGTTATTTGCAAGATTGGATTCACCTCATTTTGGGCCATATGACACCATTCTCAAAAACTAGGATCATTCATTCATCCAACCAGCAATTGAGTTCCTAAAAACTAGGAATAGGCCTTATGACTTTATATAGCCCTATTCAGGCACAAAAAATGGAATATCCCACAAACTTCACAAAGAACCCCCAAACCTATTTTTGATTCAGATACCCATTATTAAATTATAACTAATTTCTAGGGTTTGGGTGACCCAATTATTCTATACAACACCTCAAACCCTTTAGGGACAATGTCCATAAAAATAGGGCTAATTGTCCAGTCTAAAGAAAAAATACCTAACACTTTATGAACTAGTTTAATCATCGATCACCACCACTGCTCTAAGAGTCTTTTCACCTCTCATATTCCATCCTCCAACCACTATTTTAATTTTCCCAATCCAACCTTGCAAGATTTAATTCACTGTTACTCCTTGGACCCTACCTAGGCTATAGCCTAGCTTGCCTAGGGAAAGAGCTCACAATTACTTCTTGACCCTAATGCAACTAAAACCAAAGGAGATATTATGTACAATGACTCCCCTTTCATTCCATCTAGGCCCATTTTACATGCCATGGAAGAAACAAACTCGAGGAACCATTTTCCTATGTATAGTCTAGAAAGGACCATTGAACACAAAAAACTATAACATTTTAATTACAACTATAAAATGAAACTACATAACTAAACCACTACACACTGAATGAGGAAACAACTTGTAGAAACTAATTACATTCTTTATTTTTTCAATTGAATCCATCTAAACTACCTTTACAAAGAAAACACAGAAACTGTGACCTTTTTGAATTTTGTCACTATTCAATTACCTTAAAATGAAATCAAAAAACTTCCAACCCTTGGACAATGCCAAGTAATTACTTAAATAACCTTCCTTTGACTAGGGCATCCATCCAAACCGATCAACAACTGATTTTAGACACAAAGAAACTTTTTGCCAAAAGTTGTCGAGCAACTTTTGAAAGTTGTAAATGGTACTTGAGCAACTTTTACATTTTTTGCATTTTTTCCTTCTCATGCTTCCACATCCATGGATGGATTACACATGGTCTAATGTCATGTTCTAAGATTATTACCTAAAAAAGTCCCCATGAGCACCTTGGTTGCGCAACCCACATTTTGACTCATTTTGTCAAATGGGGCTTTACAAAGGTCACTAGGACCAAAACCACCAAAAACATAAACACGTCACTACTAAACTACTTCAAAACCATCCTAAACTTCTCTAAACTACTTAATCTAATAAAATGAAACACAACATACAACAAAAATAAGGTCTTTAACCCTAGGTGCTACTGCACCAGTCTTAGACAAGGGAAGGAACACTCAAAACCAGATGGGGTAGTCTTATACGAGGTACCTAATTCTTGAAACCAAAAAAACATCAACAAAATGTCAAAAGTCAATGTCCAAACTACTGCAAAAACATAGACACATAATTTGTATGGTTGTTTACTTGTTGAGTCAAGTTGGTGTTATTATGTCTTGATTCTTCCAAGTCATGTTCCTATGCATCTCCATGATTCCACAAGTGATTATAGATGTTGGGATGGTTCATGACTTATTTTTTTCTTCATCTACTATCTATGGGATGTTTTCCATGAAGTCTTAAAAGAGTGTTTTGGGTGTCTATGGTAAGAGCCTTCACATCCATGTGCAATATCTAATTGCAAAACATGTTGCAATAGATAATTCAGTTTTGATACGTCGCACATACCTCGACTCTTAATGCCCGATGTAGATGGATTGACCCTCAATCCTTTTTTTTTCAATGTTCCTATTAAAATTATTTAGCATTGTATATCATCTAATTTGCATTACATCTAGTCACATCAAATAAAGTGCATATAAAAAATATAGTGAATTAAGTGCATGCCACATTATCATGGCATCACATCATATAGTGAATGCATACATCCATCACATAGACATAGCATAAAAAGAATATCGTGACTCATTGCATCTCATATCCATCACATGACCATCATAATCTACCAACATTCTTCACTTCTTACTAATTATTCTTTTCTTGCATCATTTAGTATAAATTTTCTTTCAAGAGATCATTCATGCCTTTCTTGCATAAAAACTCTCTCAAGGGGGCATCATTTACCTCATTGTCACCTTATTCCTGCTGGGGCATACTAGGGCATGATTTTTATAAATTGTTCTTTGAAACAACACCTAAAATATAGTGTATCAAAGAGGGGAAAAATGTAGACACCTAAAAATGATTGGTCGATTTAACGCAATAACTTTACAAATATTCTTCTTAAATTATTAAATAATCTTTATTATTTAATTAACTGGCATCTGTCTACTATATTCTAAATCAAAATTCATCATTTCTATATAATTTCATAATTAAGTGATTTTAATTAACTGATAATTATTGAAGGTCTAAATCAATATTTTGTCAACTATTCATTTATAAAGAAATTAAATAAATTAAGTTGTTTTATTACTCCCTATGGCATTGAAGTAGTTGAATAAAAATATTATTAATTAATATGCCCTCTTTCTTATTATTGTATTTATGTAATAATTAGATCAAAATCTCACTCATAATTAAATAAATTAAAATAATTATTCCTCTAAATAACTAAATAATTTTAATTATTTATTTATATCCCCCATGTGTAAGTAAAAAAAATATTTTATTTATTTATTTGTAAATTATTCTCTCACTTCTAACTAATACTAATCCTCAGTCTAACTTCTCAATCAATAATCGATCAATTCAGATATCTACTTAATCTATCCAATCTTCTATTCCACCTCATCAATTAAGTCTTCAATCAATTCTGTCAACTCTTGAATCACAGGCAATTTTTCACACCAATCATGGAATCCTGATTGGAACCCTAAAATTCTTATAAATAGAGAGCTAATTATCTTCATTGGTTAACCACACACGCTTTGAGTTGTTATGCTAGCACATCGAACACTCATTTATGAGAGCCCACATTGCATCAAGAAGGAGAACAATAAAGGAGGAAATTTTATTGTTTGCTTATGATATTATGGAGTTATTTGATTTCTTATTCGTTTATGCATTTTATTGTGTTCACTTCTCTTTTGATTATTTGAGGTTTTGTAATAATCTATATTAATAAATCTTTGTGTGGTGAGATTTTTGATGTAATTGCATGTTATTCCTTGATCCCGGAACCCTAATTACACACACACACACACACACACACACACACACACACACACACACACACACACACACACACAAGATAAGTGAGCTTGAGATGCCCATTCAAATTGGTTTTGTAATATAATTATGTTGAATATATATACGGACTCCACTCTAACACACTTGAATATATTGGTTTTGTAATATAATTATGTAACATAATGTTTCCTTTGTATAAATATTTTGTGACATCTATATATTGTACTATTAATAATTTTGGTCTTAAGGATAACTCAAATTGAAAAAAAAAATCATATATTCCTATTCTTTACTTTAATTAAATCTTAATATTATCATAAGCCTGATTGGGTCCTTAGTTTAATCATACAAACATTGTAACCACAGTTGAACTATAATCATAGCACTAACATTAATTGTTTGTTAATTGAGTCATAAAACTACGCCTAAGTAAAGCTTAGCCATAACCCGTATTAATCTATAATTCAACATTGATCTATATTTAATAGTGAGGATAAGTATAATAACCCCAACTATTATTTAATCATAATAGAAGGCTAATCTTTAATGAGTTGTTGATCTAACCCAAAGCACGACCATAATTGATGTGTAAGACTAACTATAATCATAATCAGACTATAACCCTAACGTTCAATGGTACTTGAATAGAAATACTAATTCAACCCTAAACATAACTTAGAATTCCTAACCCTAATTGACCTCCCAAAATTGAAATATAATTGAACTATAGCACTAACCTTTAATCATAATGTTAATGCAATCCTAAAAATAGCTCAACATAAAATTGTAGCTCCATTTGAAAAGTAATCGTAATCCCAATAGTAATTAAATTAGTTAATCTCTACGTCTATAATACACCCTTAAATTTTAACTTTAAAACTTATATTACAACATATCATTAAATAAATTCACAAATTAAAAAAAAATAAAAAAATCATTATCTTGATATCAATAGCGAACTCTGCAACTCACATCCTACGACTCACCATATAAATCAAATATTATAGTTAGTGGGACCGCACCACTTAGGTCGTCTCTCCCTTTCTAATTTGAGTTCATAACAAGCACATAGCGAATACCGCGTTTCCAATCACAACAAGCACATACTCCTCTCTATTCTACAAGTCATTCTTTCACACCCGCGGACATTTTCGCTAACGACTCTCCGAAAGCGTCCATGTCCTCCTTTATCACCAACCCATGTGATAGCAATTGCATTAGTGTAATAGCTATATTGGTATGTATTTAAAGAATGAGAGCACATGATCAATAATTTTATTTTTATTTTTATTTTGCTTAGTTATAGTCAGTTTTTCTACATTAAGTAATGTATTTGAACCATCAAAATATATTTTAATAAAATACTTTTATAAATTGTAGAATATTTATGTACATAAAATAATATTATGGTTAGTTGAAATCTTTTAAGTGTTTTTTTTTGTTTAGAGTTTAGTAATTATAGACTCAAATTCATGATGTTTTCAAGCTCTTGTGATTAGAATCCTTTCTAATATATGATTTATTCTAGAGATTGACGTCATATCCCTCATAAATTCAAGCATATTTAACATGTTTTAAGAGTGGAGATTCTCTTTAAGATATGAAAAGATAGAAGTATTTGCAATCTTTGTTAATTACTCTATTGATAAACACATTTTACCTTTTTTATAAAGCAATTAATTGTTTAAACATGTTATTATAGATCCAAGTGCTAGCTAATAAACTTGGATCTGATGTGGCTCACCTCGAGGTGTTTCTCAACCACTGGGGTAACACATCTAGTACTATGGCTAGAATTTCCTCATCTCCCCAACTCTCCTCCTCATTGGTGCCAATAGGGATGGAATCTTTCTACATGTAGAAATTTTGATTCTTTTCAACAATCTTCTCCTTTGACTACTAGAGGATGAACAATGGGGTTAGTCATGGCTTGCTTATTGGTGCTTCATCCATCCACTACCCATGGAGAGAAAATTTGATGGCCTTTTGGTGGAGGTTATAACAAGTTTGATTCTATCAAATTTCCTTAGCTCTTGTAATTTCATTTCCTTCAGCTAATGAAGAGCGTAAACATAAAGATAACAGTAAAGATGATGACGATTGGGACCTTTCCATGAATACTCTAAACCTCACTAACATGTGGAATAAATTGAGTGAGAAAGATCCTTGTCCTCCCATTTCTACTACTATTGTTGGTGCAAAATGAATTATTTCTATACATTTTATGATTTGAGCGATGGCCCCTTATGAATTCTAGAGATATGATTTTGTATTCACAAACCATTTTTTGTAAATTTTTATAATATTGTTGTGAATACAAAATCTTATCTCTCCTCATATTGTTTGTAAATCCCTCTCTCATATTGTTATATATTTTTTGAATATTATTGTGAACACAAAATCATATCTCTCCTCATATTGTTGTATATATATATATATATATATATATCACATTGCTGTATATATTTTTAGTATTATTGTGAATACAAATCTCTCTCTGAACTAACATAAATAATAAAATCATACATTCATTACATGCAAAATAATATGCAATACAAAGATAACAAAGTTAAATACTTTGTCTTTCTCCTTAATAATGTCCTACCTTATTAAAAAAACTCGGTAACTATGAGTAGTGTACAAGTTTAAATCTATTTCCGCTTCATCATATTACTTATAGAAGGTAAACAAAAATAACTTAAATGGAGCTCTGTTATTTAAAAATCAGGAATAATAGCAAATAATAAGATGATTCTTATCTCTGTGAGGTCTTAAAGGGGACAATACTTATCCATTTATCCTTGGATGGTCAAATGTAGATCCGGAATGATGGGTAGGCAATACCCTCAATGGAATGTTGACTTACTAATTTATCCTAGATTGAAGTGTTGACTATATATCTTTTACCCTTATTTAGTAACCATCAGACATCGAAAGAATTATAAAATAGAATAAACTTGTGTTTCGTAAAATGAGAAGCATTACAGTGAGAGATATGTCCTCGCTAAGCCGTGTTTGTTCAGGTCGGTGGCCGGCTAAGGTAATCTGCAGCCCTGTTGTCGTGCACATAATTAAGTGAAGGAAGTGTTGAAAACAGGCCATCTACGTCATTGGTTATCCGCTTGAACAATGCACAGTGAATGAAAAATGTGGGCGGCAGCGTTGAGTGCGGCTGTCACTCCCTATATTTGTGCTACTTCCACCTTCTCATCCCATCCAATCAATTTCGTCTATGCCCGCCTTACCGCTATATTTTATAATTGGAGAGCGCATTGACTATGCCAGTATTTTTATATTGGCAGCAAAACCGCGTTACCAACCCCACCGAACACAACCCTTGACTCGATCTGTCTCTTCCCAAACGAATCTGCAATGTGTATCCTCCGTATTATGCATTATCTCCAGAGCTCAATATACCACCAATTCTACAATCGGCTGTGTTGAGTGCGGAAAGAGATGGAAGCCGCAGAGGTGGAAATCCCTTCGTATTTCCTGTGCCCGATATCCATGCAGCTCATGCAAAACCCTGTTACCATCTCCACGGGCGTCACCTACGACAGGGAGAGCATTGAAAAGTGGATCTTTACACTGGGTAACAACTCCTGCCCTCTCACAAGGCAACGCATTCACAACACCGATCTCACACCCAACCACACGCTGTGGCGGCTCATCCAACACTGGTGCGACCTCAACTCCTCCGCCGGCGTCCATCGCATCTCCACGCCTCCGCCGCCTCTCGACGCCGATCAACTTCATAAGTTTCTCCGAGACATCGAGTCGTCTCCGGCGCCGGCTTTTCAAGTGAAGGTGTTGAAGAAACTGAGGTCTGTAGCCGGGGAGAGCGAGGGCAACAGAAAGCTTATCGCTTTGTCTGGCGCACCGGCGACCTTAGTGTTTCTGATTGAAAACCATAGTTCTGAAACGGACGAGGCCGGTTGCTGCTATGAAATTGCGGCTGCCTGCGAGGAAGCGTTGGGGATTCTTTATTCTCTTCCTTTAAGGGACGAAACCTTGGATTCACTCGCTACCGCCAGGTGTCTAGCCTCCGTGGCCTACGTTCTCAAGAGAGGCACTTCCGACGCCCGCTTTCACGGCGCCATGCTGTTACAGACGGTGTCAAGGAAAGTACTCGATCGGTTTGTTCTGAATGCCAACGATGATTTAATTGAAGGATTTCTGGAATTGGTGACGGAGGAGGTGTGCCACAAGGCAACCGTAGCCGCACTGGAGGTGTTGACCGCAATGAGCTCGAGCAGCAGGAGCAGCAGAATAAAAGTCATCCAGGCTGGCGCCGTCTCTGCCTTGATCGAATCGCTTCCCGATCAGACTCCGGAGAAAAAAAGCATGTGCGAGATGATGTTATGTCTTGTCGATGTGTTGGGTAGATGTGCAGAAGGAAGAGCTGCCTTGGTCGACCACGCCATGGGTATCCCTGCGATCTCTAAAAGAATATTGAGAGTCTCCCACTTGGCAACAGAAAAGGCCGTGCGGATACTGTGGTCTCTTTGTAAATATTCTCCGTTTAAGCAAGTAATTGACGAAATGGTGGAAATCGGCGCAGTCACGAAGCTGTGCATGCTAGTGCACAGCGAGTGCACGGCGAAGACAAAGAGTAAGGCGAAAGAGATGCTGAGAGTGCACGATAAGAGCTGGAGGACCTCCTCTTGTGTTCCCTCCATCATTTATCCTAAATCTCTTCATTAAATGCACTGGAAAACGTGGCCGCTATGTACATCTCTGTTTGGGGACCATATGGAAATGGATTGAATACCATCTCAATTCCCTTGCAATGAATGTCGTGTTCTTGGAAGACAGTGACAGGACAAAATTTGCAAGCCAAAGCGAAGATAAGTAAAATGGATTATATTTTCTTTAAAAAAAATTCGACCTGCTTACTTACGTTACGTATGTTTATTTGTTTTGGTTTGAGTTAATGTTTAGCTAATACTCGCCTTACAATATATTGGCTGTTTGAAAGACAAAGTTTCGCTCCATTGGGCTTGTTATTTAAGCTTCAATAGCGTACTCCTTCCAATTCAAAGAAGGTGAAATGTAATAACGTTAATTACAAAAAAACATATCCGCAAATCATACGGAACCTGCATATTTTAAATAACATAAATTTTCTTTCAGACTTTAAATGTTTGATATATAATTTTATTATAGAATATGATTATTTTGGTATGCATTTTGATCAAATTTTTGTTCATATATTTTCATATGTTATATTTTTTTTAAAAATTATTCAAATTAAGTTTTATCAATCTATTTGTTTTTAATTGATTATAACTAAAATTTTAATCTTTAGATATTTTATGATTCAAGATTTAATTGTACATTCTAATTTGCTATATCTCTTCAAAACTTGTTTGACTTATTCTATTTATTTATAACATGATCATAGTTACAATTCTATCTTGTAGGTAAGATGGTTGACATAATTTTAATCTTCACATATTGATGGTCCAAGAAATAGTTATGCACTCTATTTTATTATAACTCTCCTCAAAACTTGTTTGACAAAAGCTCCTTACACACAACATGGTCATAGTTATCATTTTATCTTTTAGGAAAGATGGTTGACATAATCTTGTTCTTCTTTTTCAAATTTTAAAAACTCAACAATTTAGACCAAAAATCACAAGATGTAACCGTTGTGTATTAGTGCGGTTACTATAAACATAAAATTAAGGGTTGGAAACATGAAGGTGTCTCCCACATTTTTGTTTAAGTAGATCATTGAAAAAAAAATATTTGTAGGTAAATTTTCCCTTCTATCAACTAAAACAACTAAACAATTAGTAACTTAAGATAATGTAAGCCAACAATTTGTAATAATTTATATATTTGCATTTGCATGCAATTTCTTATGGAAGCTATAATATTTTCAAAGAGTGATATTTTTACATAATATACCTAGAATATTAATAATGTAAGATTCTTAAATAACTTTAAATAATGTCTAGGACACATTTTATTTATTTATTAATTTGCAATATGTATTTTATTTATTTTTAATTTTAAAACTTAGAATAATTTTAATCTACACATCTTTTCACAAAATGCATGTCATGTGTAGTTATATATCTATATTTTAAAAGTCGAAACTAAGATATAAATATGATTGATAAGTGTATGTATCTATATGTATGTATAGATACATCAATAGATGTATGTATGGATGGATGTATCAAATGTAACACAAAGAATATTTAATTTCCTATTACTGTATATTTAATTCAATCAATATACATACATAGATACTTACTTACATGCGTACATACATACAAGATACATTAAAATAAATTACTATATATTTGATACAATTATAAGTAGTACAAAGTAATACATTTACATCTTACTATCAAATCTACATAATATAGTCAATTGAAATTACTTTTGAACTATTTAGTGGATTAATGAAATCATAACATCTTCCTTATTTCGTAAATTATTTAGTATTTTTAGATGCAAACTAAATAACTATAAACGTGGTCTTGAATCCAAATTTTTATTTAATCATGACCAAAAATATCATATAGGTATTTGTGATTTTATGCAACATAATTTCTTTTAAATTAAGATTTGACATGTAACCATTACTATAACAATATTAAATCAATACCCTTGTGTATGCATGATTTGTAAGAGAGACACATTTTGAAATAAGAGCAAGAGAGAGTCAAGAGAATCGAGAAAGGCAAGAGCTAAGGTTTGAGGAGGGAGTGTTGCTGCAAGGACAATTATGATGGCAATTCTGAAGATGATGAAGACTGTGTTAGGTTGGGTTCTCCTATTTTTTTGCCATTGTTGGTGACCACATTTTGCCGAGTTCTTTTTCCCAGCTAGCCCAGTGAGCGTGCCCTTTTGGCGGTGTGTTTCTAGTATATACACGACTGAGTTGTTTGGTTTTGCCCTCTAGTGGTGGAAGTGTTTTTCTCCCTTCTACGGTTGGGAGCTTGGTTGACTTTGTGGTAGACTACAGAGATAATATGTGCCTGGATGGAGCTTTTGTTATTGCTAGGGACTTGATTCCCTACCTAGTTCCTCGTTTGTCACCAGTGGTTCATCTCGTATGTCTCCATCTACCTAGTCGTGTCGTTCTAAGGAGTCTTAAATCCCATGCTCTTGGATTTTGTTTTCTTAGATGATCCAACCACTCCTAAACTCTAGAATTTTGGAGCTAACCATATTTTTGGTCCTTTCTGAACATGAGAAAGGAATTTTTTTTTTTTTTTTTTTTTGGG
>MU225872.1:776151-794770 GCA_018584345.1 Thuja plicata | reverse complement strand
TTCTATTATGAGTATTTGCATTGTGTGGATATAAATCTCTATGTTGTTATTTATATTCCATTGTGTGGTTATTTGCTGGGGGCTAGGACATCTCCATTGGGGATTCTCCTGCCTTGCACTGCATCAATGTCGGTCGGCCTTGACCCCTTTAGGTTGACTTTGACCTACATTGATCCGACGGAAATTCTGTTCGCGAATCTTAAAAGTTAGTCGAAAAGGGTATCCAAATCTGCTCTGTAATTTGTTGTTCTTTACTTGTACCTACAATAAAAATGGTTTTTTTGGTTGGGGGAAGGGTTTGCCTTAGTCAAACCCCGATTTAGGAATTAACCTTGAAATCAATAATTAAAATGGAGAATGCTAGCAACTAGTAGAAGTAGATCTAACAACGAAGCTATGATATTCTAATAGATATGCAATTATATTTCAAATGTAAACAAGTATGTTCATATTAAAGCTTAGACTCAACATTAAAAACCATAAATCTAAATCAAAACCTCCACGATTGTATGGCTGGAATCTACCTTGAAGGAAGAATGAATGAATCTTGAGGATGCAGAAAGGATCTTGAAGGAAGATCACACCACCATGATGGATAGATCTAGGGTTTGAATGATGAATCTTGAATGCTTGAACCAAATCCATTCAAAGGCTTAAATGCTTGAATCCTTGATCTTGAATGTGGAACTTGAAATACTTGAGAAGAAGACTTGAAAACCTTGATTGAACACTTGGAAGCTTGAGAGAATGTGGAACAATGGATGCTTGAAAGTAGACAATAATGTATTTGTCTCCAAGTAGATGATCCTTTAAAATGAGAGGAGAGAGCTTCCTTACATACAAGTCTAGGGCACAAACTTCTAAAGAGGCTGACATAAGAGAATTAAATTCTAATTAGGCCTATACCCCTAGAAGTGGACCTATATTAAATATGTTTTAAGAGTCGCTACTTCAGAGCCCAAAATAGCCGACCTGGAAGCAGGAAAATGAACTTTTGAGTTTTCCCCCAAAGCCGACAAACTTTACAATTGAAAAGGGGGACCTAGGTCAAGTTCAAGGGTAACCCTGACCTAGGCCAATGTCGAGGTTGACCTTGACCTAGGTCAAGGTGGAGGTTGACCTTGACCCAAGGGGTCAGGACCCCTGGAAAAGGGGCAAAAATGAAAGGACAACATGTTGATGGCCCAAAATAGCCCCTAAGGAGGGCTAAACTATCTTAACATAGAAGTGCTTCCATTTTAAGACAATACATTAATCCCCCACTTTAGTGCGAGAGTATGGAAATCAAACATACTTGCAGTAAAGTTAGAAGAAAGAATGTAGTTGATCGCAACGAGGTAGAACATCACTTAGTCGAGGACATGAGCTCTCCAGAAAAGGATTCTAACTCAACATATACACACAAGGGTACGAAAGCAAAGAGAAAACAAAGATAAAGCTAAAAAGACACAAAAATAGGGGTTAGTACAAAAACAAACCCAAATCAACTAGCAAAGGAAACCTTACAAAGAAATTATTCCTATACTAATATCATATTTGGAAAGCTATCATAAAAGCATAAATGACTGCATAAGAAAGACAAGAGCAACACTATAAATAACATAGCTTCGTGATCTAATCCTACTAGCATGAAAGAGAAAGAGAGAAAAGAGATAGTGATTACCTCACCCAGTAAGATGCCCATGATACCGTGAATCATGAAGGAGGGAGAGTCCAACAAGTTCACCCATACATTGTGCTTTGTAGTTGTAATGTGTCTTCTAATGGCTTTTGGAATACCCTTAGATCCACATTCTTGTATCACTATGGAATATAAAATGTGCCTCTCTTCAGGGTTTAGCAACTTATGTGCGTTACCTTCCAAGGATTTAGCATATTTGAAATTGAAAATGTGTATCTCTTCAGGATTTAGCAACTTATGTGCGTTACCTTCCGAGGATTTAGCAAAATTAAAAATGAAAACACGAATGTCTCTTCAGGATTTAGAAACTTATGTGTGTTACCTTCCGAGGATTTAGCATTTTGTAAACTATAAAATATAGTATAAGGGAGACCCTATATATGCCCCCTTAAGCCCCCACTTTAGCAGGAGTATGGAAATTGAACATAATCATGGTAAAGTTAGAAGAAAGACTCCAGTGGATTGCAATGAGGTATAACATCACTTAGTCAAGGAAATGAGCCCCCACACCAAGGATTCTAACTCAACATACATGCTCAATGGTACGAAAGCAAAGAGAACAAAGATAAAGCTAAAAAGACACAAAAAGAGGGGTTAGTACAAAAACAAACCCAAATCAAATAGCAAAGGAAACCTTACAAAGAAATGCATCCTATACTAATATCATATTTGGAAAGCTATCATAAAATCATAAATGAATGCATAAGAAAGACAAGAGCAACACCATAAATAACATAGCTCCATGATCTAATCCTACTAGCATGAAAGTAAAAGAGAGAAAAGAGAGAGTGATTACCTCATGCAGTAAGATGCCCACCTTACTGTGAATCACCAAGGAGGGAGAGCCCAATAGGTTCACCCATACATTGTGCTTTGCAGTTGTAATTTGTCTTCTAATGGCTTTTGGAATACCCATAGATCCATATTCTTGTATCACTATGGAATATAAAATGTGTGTCTCTTCAGGATTTAGCAAATTATGTGCATTACCTTCCAAAGAATTAGCATATTTGAAATTGAAAATACGTATCTCTTCAGGATTTATCAACTTATGTGTGTTACCTTTTGAGGATTTAGCAAAAATAAAAATAAAAATAAAAATGTGCGTCTCTTTAGGATTTAGCAACTTATGTGCATAACCTTCCGAGAATTAGGCATGTTGTAAAATGTAAACTATAGTATAAGGGAGACCCTATATATGCCCCCTCATTCTCAGGTGTGTTCATGACATGAAGCTATGGCTAGAGAAACCAGTGAAGATTACAAAGACAATGATACACTGTGTTACAAGGTATCCTACGTTGGACAAGTCTAAAGCCACCAAAACCCTACCTCGGGATGTCCTAGCTGAGAAGACTCTTGCCGAGTGGGACGGCAAAGGCATGAGACTTAATGGAGTAACTAACATGGAATTGAAGTTTGGGATTCATGTTATTGCTCACAAAATCTACATCTCTAGCAGACCTAAAAGCGTATGGACTTGGCATACAAGGTGGTCAAGAAAAACCTCTCATTTGACCTTGCCAAGTTGTAGCTCATCCAATTAAGCAAGAACATTGAAAGCATTCGGGCATCAAAGACCAATCCATGTAAGTTTGACTTACTTGTGGTCTGCATATTCTTTTACATTCAGAATTTTTTCCCTTCCAAAGGCACAATTGTTTGGAAGAAGGACAAACCCATAATATATCAGATAAATGAGTTTATACCTTAGTTAGGAGACAATTTTGAGAGCATCATGGATGCATATTTTGAGGAATTCAGAAAAAAGATGCAGAATAGGTATAGAATTCCTAAACAATTGGTTGAAGACCATAAGGATGATGTTTGTTTCCTAGTTGATTGTGATAAAGTATATATTCAGGCAATCAGACCTAGGGTTGCATGGGTGAAACCTCTTGCATATGAGGTTAACATAGATAAGACCAAGAACATCATTGAAGCTCTTGTGAATGAGCCTATTGACCCCAAAGCACCTAACTCTGGTACATATGAAGAAGCCAAAAGAAGAATTTAAATAGAGATTGAGATTCCTAAAATTTTGGAAAGAGGAAAGAAAATGTTAGAATAGTTTGGAAAGAAGTATGGGAAGACTTCACCTTCTATCTCAGTAAGCCAAGGAGATGAAATCAAGATAGAAGATGATATATATAAAAAGGAAGAGGAAGAGGTAGAAGCAGAGCCTCCTAAGAAGAAAAAGAGGCTAGTTCTCAAAAAAATACCTAAGGCCCCTACCCCTGTCCTCACTACCAGCAAACAAAGAATATCAAGAAGGAAACTTGAAAATTGCCTAAGGAAGATGAAGAAGATTAAATCACATTCAAGAAGCCCCCACCTACCTTGTAGAATAAAATTGAATCCTTAAGAGAAGGTAGTGGTATGAGTTCTCTGAAATCTCTGAATTATGCTTCTAGAATGTAGGATGAATAGAAGCAAATTGAGGAAGCAGTTGTAGAGAAGATGAATAGATGGAAGTATGGTCCATCTGAATTGAAGAGTCGCATGACTAAAGACCTATTCAAGGCAATATCTGATCCCTAGAGCATTGTTGTCGGAATAGAAAAAGATATCAGAGAACAAACATTGAGGCAAGTCATGCCTACCATGACAAACAAAGAGGTAAAAGAGGCCATGAAAAAGTATGAAAGAAATCACACTCCAAGGTTCAAGAACTTTCAGTTATTGAATAATAAGATAGAGGATGTGGTGTAGGAAACTAAAAACATATGGAAGACAGTCTTAGAAATCAAAGAAGAAGACAAGACTAAAGTACCAAGTATAGAACACAAGGAAAAGACTGATGATGTAGATTTGCCTGAGGTAGAATCTATTCATGCATCCAATGTAGAGAAGATAGCAGTAGAGGTAATGGCATCTCTACCACAATCACCTATTCATATCATCCTATCTCTGAGCAAAGACAAGTCTATTGAATCAACATCAGGACTAGTAGGGACCGAGCACCAAGCTCCACCTACTACTGGGCCAAGTCTGACTGAGTCACAGAAGGTAAGTGTGAAAATTCCATCAGTGAGCACAAATGCTACATTTTATTTAGAACCTACAGTTGGTGCAACCAATGTCAATGACCTATTCCAAATGAATACTGAGGAGAAAACAAAGGACGTGGATGATATTGGAAAAGGTAAGGAAATTGTTCCTCCACCCAATCCCAAGGACAGTGGAAAAGGAAAAGAAACAATCACTGATGTTATTGATCTTGAGAAAGACATTATGATTTCAAATTGGGATCTATCCAATCTTACAGTAGAGTAAATGAACACACTAGGGGAGCTATGGAAGAAAAGAGCCAAACAACATAAGCTCTGAGTAGAAAAGAAGAGAAACAGAGTGCTGGAAGACATCAAAGGTATATTCTTAGATGCACTAGAAGTAGAAGTAAATGAGAGTGATTCAATTATGGAAGAACTTGTAGACATAGTCCACGCATTCAATAGATATTTAAATGGTCAAGAAAAACTACTGCAGAAGGTAGAAAGAAAGTTTGAGAACAAAGTTCTAGAGAATGTTGCAAGCAAGATTGTAATTGACCAAGTCAAGCTAAATTCCCTCATTAGCTCTCTAGAAACTACAGTAAATAATGTTGCTTAATTATTTGTAAAGGTAAGTAATACTTCAAATTTCACAATGGAAATCAAGACAAAGCTGAAAATGGTTGATACATATCTGAAGGAAAGTGCAAATCAGTTGGCACTTAACCCGAGTTCTTATTCAACACATTTTGTGAAAATTAAGTATCTAACATACATGCAAGATAAATTACTAAGGGAAGAATCAAGGATAAGAGAATCTCTCACAGCCATGCAGAGCCAAGTCCTTCCACACATGGATGTAATGCAGAAGTGTATAGCTCATGCCAAGGCTCTTATTCATGAAAAAAACTTCTCAGTTGCAGAACTTATGATGGAGCTATCAAAAAAGTTACAGATAGAGTTACACATCCTGAAGGTGTTGTAGGATAATTGGGACAACAGTTTGTCTCAGATTTTAAAGGTACATAGTGATTTCCTATCCTATTTTGGTATTACCATATAGATATTTTTTGGCATTTGTGTCAAAAACAAGGGGGAAATGTATATAGGAAAGATGTATATAGGAAATACATGTACAGAAGAGAAGTAGAGTAGTGATATATATAAGTGTAACAAAAATCATTTTGAAAAAAAAAGTCAGTTGTAACTGAGTCATAGAGATATTGTCAAAACCCGAGCAAGTACCCAAGCATATGGTAAGGGGGAATTTTGACTCTGAGCAGTTTTGGAACATGATAAGTGTTTTTGGTAACTAATGCCAAAAGGAAAGATTGATGAACTTATGGCAAGACATATTGTCAATTAGTGTCAAAACAATTAGTCATAATAGTTATGACCGAGCCAACAGTGCAACCCGAGCAGTTACTATGTAACCCGAGCAATGGCAGTGCCGACTGAGCAGATACCGGTAATCAGTATTACCTGAGTGATCAGAGTAGCCTGAGAAAATAGAGTAGCCTGAGTGACAGATTTTAGTATGTTTCCTGATTGACAATATAATGCTCGAGTGCCAGTGTATTTCCCAAGTGGGTTATTGGACCCAAGTGACAGTTTTGGGCTGACCTAGCTATTATTGTTAGATATTAATTTATCTTATGGAAGCCGAATTATAGTTGCATTTGTTTTGGATAAGGTATAAATATAAAGTATTTTGTTTATCCAAATAGTGAGTGAATATATGTGTAAGAGCATGTATGCAAATATGAAGAGACAGTTTGTTTAAGAGGCTACAAAAGTATAAGGAACAACAGAGACTCATCCATCACAGTGAGGTCATTAGTTTATATCATTGGGTCTTATTCATCAAATCAAAGTTGCATTGAAGATCATCTACTGGTTCATCCTAACAGGTGCATCAGCAAAATCCTCTAACAAGGTGGACCTAACAGTCCTTTATAAATCTCCTAATAGAGTTGCATTACTTGATTGTATTGTACTAAATCCTTTCACAAGGTAGACCTAACAGTCCTTATTGCTCTTAACAGGGAAGGCCATCATAAGTGGTCAATTGTAAGCTTTAACATCCTAAATTGATACTGCAGTAATAAATCTTGTGGGAACGATCCCCACTCTAGTTTTACTTTCTATTTGGAAGGTTTCTAGGTAACCAAATATTGTGTCAAATATTGTGGATGTTTTATTTCTTTAGATTTCATGCATGCAATCAGATTAGATAATCTAATATTGGATTAAAATGATTAATTTTTATTGGTTCCTCATTCACCCACCCCCCCCCCCTCTCAGTCACATTGACTCAACATATTTCCAACACATACAACTTACTTGCCATTGGGAATGTGGCCTTTGCCCTTCCAATCTTGTATTGCATCATTTAAATGTTGTTAATTCTTAAAAGGTGACATTGCTTAGATGATTTTTCTTACTAAAACTCTATTGTACTCACTTTTTGTTGATTTCTACTTTATAAGAGGGGATTTTTGTTTAAAATCCCGATTCATTGAAATTAGGCCAATGGGTATTCAATGCATGAACTAGGGATAGATTGGATTCTGGACCTACTTGATTGTTTTCTCACTGTCACATTTCAATGTTGTTGGTAAAAATTTCCTGAAATATTTGTCATCTAATATTATTTGAATGTAATCTATTTCATGTGTGGCATCCATGGAATCTTTTTATTTTACTTTACGAGATCGCGAGGCCTTTGTAGATCCAAGATATTACTCTTAATCATATTATGCAAGCATATCTACTGTAGTTGATATCGCTACGTGAATATGCCCCTTTTTCTGTAGTCCCTCAACTAAAAAGCCCCTTTTTCTACTCAAATAGGATCCCAAATTTGAGATACATTTGATACATCTCAAAATAGGATCATCCCTCAAATTTTTAATTCTTTTTTGGTTGGACATATATACAAATTTAGTTACATTTTTATAGTCTATTTGTTCAAAATGAATTATATTTGAAGTAAATTTTAATAATTTTTGGTTTTCTATGCACAACCCTTTAAAAAAATGTGTTGTGATCTATGAAACTACTACCTCACAATCATGAAACTTTATATATATAAAATCTGTGAAACTTTAATTCCTAATTTTAGCAATAAGCCTTGGTGTAGCTTGATGACATCCCTGCATATGAAAGCTTTGTTGGAGCTACAAAGCTATCCCTGCTTATGCTATCATCTTGAAAGAGATAAAGATGACCATTAATGATTCCTAATTTTTATTAATCTTGTCAGATCAATTGAAAAAGTGGTATACACAACCATTGCTTGTGCTTTTTAATTTTTATTGATGATCACAAAGCATATGAAAATCAACTTCCTCTAATCTAACAATCTTAAAATAAATGATGGAAAAGTAATGATATTACCTATCAGTGCAGGTGGTACATTTCTCTACAAGAAAATCTTCATGCAACCTCGTGTTAGATTATTCCTCAATTTTCGGTGTCTTGAAACCAAATTTGGAAAATTTCAAAAGCCAATTCTATTGACTATGAGGATGGGGATGCTATTACGGTCAGAATATACGTGCAAATGAATAAGGGAATAGTTATTATATGTATACATTAGTCACCAAAGATTGTAGGTACGGGGATAGGAAAATGGTCCCCATTTGTATACTTGGATTTTCATATTAACAAGGTTGTATTCTTTATTTTCTTACGCTGGTTTCACAAAATTTTGCATGTGCTTCTTTGTTTTGGGAAGATAATCTCTTTCATGTAGTACCATTTTCCATAATGTTTTATAACATAATATTTCACATTTTTAATGTGTCGATTGAATCTTGGATTTGTTGAAGATCAAATATTTTGTTGCAACAATCATTCACATAGATATTACATTGAATAAAGGTCATTTTTTATCACTTTTGACACTGGGATAGCTTTGCATTAAGTGACCCTTCTTACTGCTGGATCCCAACCCAATGAACAAATTGTATTTTTTCTTTTAATTTTTTTATTTTAGTCACAGAGGTAATTGATCAAGATTCAATAAGTTACAAAAGACATGTCACCAACTTATTTGCAACATTTGTTGTATGCATGAGATCTTCCCACAAATTTGATGCTCTTGTCTACGTCTCCATTCAAAGGCTACATTCAAATTTTAGCTCTTTCTCATCTACCTGGCATTCATTTTTGTCTTTCAACAACACGTTTGTTGGTTATGTGGTGGCAAGAAACTTTGGCTCTTTAATGCCTAAGTCTTCTAGATTGTGTGGCTTTCAACTTCCAAGGATTTCTCCAGCCAAGCTCTCAACTTGAAGGTCCTATTAAGTTTGATATACATATTGATTGAAACTTGAAAATAAATATTTCTTATCCTATATGCACAATACTTTATATCACTATGGTATACTTTTCTCTGTTTCCACAAACATCCATTTTTAAATCTAATTTGTAATCTTACTTTCAAAAGCTCATGTGCAACCTTATTGTCAAATGAAAGATTTATAATCAATTCTGGTGCTTCAATATTTCAAACATAGGAAAAATTGAGAATAAATAAAATAAGTGTTTATAAAAAAAATGAAAAATAAATTCGGATAGTGACTCCTTTGGCAACAAGCCTTTCTCTGTAAATTGGAGTGACGTCGACGGGCAAGAACAAAGTAGCAGCTAGGGTTTCAAATAGTGCAGAGAGGTTTGAAGGCACCACAGCGACAACAGAGGAGGATGATGATGTCGATGGGGATGCAGAAGAGGATGGTGATGTCGATGGGGATGGGGCTCCCTAGTGGGTGGTGCAACAGATGTCCTGCATGGGGCACTTGGGTTTATGCCTTTTCGACTATGACTTCTCGCGGACTCTGTTTGTTGTTTCTCCGCTTTTGGAGGAAGCGTTCCTTGCCAGGGCGGCTGACAAGGCTGGTGTGATGGAGGGTAGGCCCCATCTCTGTTTGCCCGCCTTAGGATGGTTCTGTGGTCTTCTGGCCAGGAAGCATCCTTTGCCCTATGTTAATGGGAGAAGGGGCTTTGTTGGGTGGTTTGGAGGAGTGGGCTCTTGGGCCATTTCTCTTTGGTTTGAGGCTTATGTGATGAGGCCTCTTAGCCTTGTTTTATGGTGCTTCTTGATTGATATTATTTTTCACTTTATGGAGTAGAGTTTGCTGGTGGGGAGCTTCCCCAAGCTGTTTAATGCCCGTGTTTGTGGGGATTTTTTTGGTATCTCTTCTCCCTTTCCCCGTGGACTCCTATGGAGGTGGAGATTTTTTATGTGACTCTGGTTAATGTTTGGTCTTACTTTCATCCATCCCTCTCTTCTTCCTTTTCTATTGAGGTGGTGGTTACTTCTATTGAGGTGAAGACTAGTCGTGCTGAAAAGATGGATGGTTTTTGGTTAGGGTTTATCCTTTATCATGGCTATTTGATCTGGGGGTTTTGTAGAAGCTGGCCTATCCTTTCTGTTCTTGAGAACTTCTATTACCCTATGGAGGTGGGTGATGCTCCTATTGAGGTGGAGTGGGTTTCTCTTGGCGATTTCTGGACTGGCAGATGGATAGTTTCTTTTGTGGGAAGATAAGAGGTTATTAAAGAGTATCATAATTCTTCTTTTTCTCACTTTGTTTCCTCTTTGGGGTTTCCCTCTAGAGGGAGTTTTTTGGTTTTGTGGACCAAGTCAAACCCTTGTTGTTTTTTCTAGTGATCCTTAAATGTATTTTCTCTATTGTAGCTATCCTTTTAGTGGCTATCGATCTTGGTGTGGGGAGCCAAAGTCTTCCCCAGTTCTGGATTAAGATGTAGCCCTCAGGCCTTGTTCCGAACAGCATGGCTATCCTCTACAAGTTGTTGTCTGGCTGTTGTTTCTCTGCTGCTGGGTTTCAAGTTTTTTTTTTTGATGTAGATGTTCGTCTAAGTGGGGTTTTAGACCCCCCTCAAAATCTGAGTGTACAGGGTTCTGGGACCCCTTCAAAACCTAGTTTTGTGGCCCTATGGTGGGTTTTTTCTATTTGTTTGGCTCTCTCCTATTTTTCTGGGTAGTATTTACGATCTTTTGCTCTGTTATGGGTTTTAGGCACCCTTTAAAACCTGTTTTACTTAATCAAAAACAAAAATGAAACAAAACTAGTTTTATTCACAAATAAATTGTGATATGTCTGCGTTTTCCAACATGTGCTTGAATGATAGAAATTCAGCTGACATATTTGTGTCGGTTTCCTCTTAAATAAATGAAAAGAACAACCACGGAAAAAGTCATACATTTATGTGCAATTTCTTCTATAGTCACTTTTAAAGCCCTATACTTTATATTATTCCCTTTCTTTAATTTATAAATTATTATTGCTAATCAATTACAAAAATTTAACTTCTACATGTGGGCACTTTATGATCAAGAAAAGGAAATAGGGTAGATTTATAGTTGCAAATAATAAGTCCTCTAATGTTTTTCAATGCTTTTAAATGCTATGCTTTTTGAAGATGACCTACAAAAAGCACAAGAAAGACACTATTGTTACTTTAATTAATCCAAAATAGATGTTATTTGTCTAAATAAATCTCAGTGGCTTAGATAAATGCATGGGTTTACTAAAATTATGTACAAAAATGCATTTATCAATTAAACAAATTTGTAGATCTACACTATTATACACAAGCTTCATTTACACTTTCAACCCTAACACCTATCGGTGATTCCCTTGCACCTCCTATGGGTGCAAGTGCTAGTTAATATTAACCATATTTCCTTCAAATGGGATTTTGAAAACATAAAAATGTGGTGTTCCATTTCCCTGTTAAACGTGATCCGCGTTGGCAAATTCATTTTATTTATTTTTTAATTACGTCATAGGCATTTTCATCTTGGAAAGCCTCGACCTATATTTTGGGATCTACGGCTGTTATTGGTTAAAAGGGCAGTGACTTCCATTGAAATCATCTGCACCATAAACGTCAGAGGAGAGGAAGTCTACCCAAAAAAACTACCACATCTTTGGGGTTTCTTATCTGAGAAGGCTCGACCTGATGTTACAAATCAAAGGCTCACACCATCTACGTACCGTGCAAGACGATTGAAAGCTTTTCAGTCGTCGATAATTTTTGCCATTCCCTTCATCGTTCTCATTATCAACTCTATCAAATTAATGGCAGTTAGTAGCAAGTGCCTTTTCATATTAGACTGAATTTCTTCCGACCATTTTTACAGTGAAATTGTGTTAATTGTTGTGTGATGAGTGCTTGCAAATATAACAGAGGAATAAATCGATAACATGCTTGAAAGATTTTTGGAGATATGAAAAAGGGGGAAGTGGAAGGGAAGGGTTGGCCCATTTTTTCAGCTTCATATTCTTTGTCAAAGATTGCTTCGAATGCCTATGCTTGCCTCCTCACTGAAAAGTTTGAGAACAACGATGGTAGCTCTATTACCACCCAGTGGATCTTTTGGTTAGTTTTATTACCTCAAGGAATGCAATGAATTTTAAAAGAAGTTTTATTTCTTCAAGGAATACCATAAATTTTAAGGGCATTCCTACTTTCATGGGAGTAATTATAAGAATGATTCAGACAATCGGAGGCATCAGCGGTATGGTGAAAATCTGAAATCGTTAAATAAGCAGAAATCTGAAATCGTTAAATAAATAATTCAATTATCACAATATATTAGTATATTTTATCATAGTATATTACTCTATTTTATCATAGTATATTAGTCTATTTTACATTTTGTTCTGTCAATATGTTTAGACACTTTCTTACTTTTTTTTTCTGGACTTGAGAGTGTTTTTGTTAGCATCATCATTTCAGATCACACTTTATGATCTATCATATGGATGTCTGAGAGCTTAAGAAGTGGAAAATTAGATTGTTGATAAATCTCTTTCTAAATGTTATTATTGTACATTAAATAAATAAATAAGAATTTTTAAATTTAAATTTAATATTTACTTTTGATTTTAAATTATAGTATAATTTTTTATTTATATTATTTGTCAATAGTAAGATTTGTTCTATGAAATAGAATACATGAAAGAATAAATGTGTGGAGATAGGGATAGAGGCAAAGAGATAAATATGGAGGCTTACTAAGAGGGTTACAAATAAATACAAAGAAACATGTATAGAGATGGATGGGGAGAGAGGAAGAAAGAGAAAGATGAAGATAGAATGAGATAAGGAGAGAGATAAATAGATATAGGTAGAGGTAGAGAGAGGAAGAAAGAAAGAGAGAGAGAGAGAGAGATATGAGAAGATAAAGAGAGATTAAAAAAAGAGATATATGGAAAGACAAAGGGAGAAATATTTTGAAATAGAAACACAGATAAGGGGATAGAGAGAGGTAGAATAAGGTGGGGACGGGGGAGATAAAACTCAATATATAGAGAGTGAGTGAGAGAGGGAGAGATATAGATAGATGGTGATTTTAAGAGATAGATAATGATAGGGAAAGAGATGGATAGATAGACAGATAAATAAAGAGATGTAGGGAAATATATGGATAGAAAGGGATAGAAAGAGAAATAGAAATAGAGCTAGAGATCTAGAGCAGGAGAGATAAAAAGAGATTTGTAGTAAGAGATATAGAAAGATGAAGAGTGGGAGTTATATATGTAGAGTGACATACAGAGAGATAGATAGGGATAGGGAGATAGAGATAGAGAAATATGGATAGAAAGAGATATAAATAGAGAAATAGAGAGATAGAGATATATAGTATAAGAGTTGGGGTAAAAAGTGAGAGCTAGAGATAATTGATATAGATCTAGAGAGGGAGAGAAATCTCGAGATAAAATTAAGACAAAAGACGCAATAAGGAGATTAAAGAAATGATAGAGATAAATAATAGATACAGAGAGAGAGAGAGAGAGAGAGAGAGAGAGAGAGAGAGAGAGAGAGAGAGAGAGAGAGTGTATTATTATATGNAGAGAGAGAGAGAGAGAGAGAGAGAGAGAGAGAGAGAGAGAGAGAGAGAGAGAGAGAGACTGTATTATTATATGAATTAAAATAAATTTATTATATATAATTAGTCTAATATAACTAAAATTTTAATAAGTTATTTGTAAATATAAAGAAATTTACTTTTATTATTCTACTAAAAAAAATTACTCTATAATCATTAATAAATAAAAGAAACCTTAATAAAAAATATAAATATCAAATTAATTATTTCTAACAAATATAGAACTTTAAATAATTGATGTCCAAAAGAAAAACCATCTACATATATTCGGGGTACCCATTGCACACCAAAAGTGTAATTGCTAGTTAATGTGAATTCTAAAAATTGCCGAGCAACCAAAGCATTAATATAAATAAAAAATAAACAACAAAAAGGGCGTTAAAAATATATTATGAGCGATATGTATTAAAAAACATGTTTAGGTCATCTTGCACGAACCCTTGCATACTTTATTGCATTTAATCTTGCAAATTCAAGTTGTAGGCGAGATTTAAGAATATTTTTGTAGATATTTTGCAAAGAATCTGAATTGCTAAATAGTTGTTCGCCAATTGAAAATGTAGACATAACCTTTTATTCATATAAAATGTGATTTGAAGTCGTTGACCCTCCTATATATAATGGATGTTTATCTACTTCTCTTTGGGTTTACTTTACTTCATATATAGAGACTGTTTTTTACATACCAGGGAGAACATTACATATATTTCTAACGGTGATAAATATTTTGATTAGGTTCCCGTAATATTTTAATAGCTCTAAATGTGTTTATAATACAATTTGTCTATCTAATTTTATTTTTAATTAATATATGTTTATTGTTTATTTTGATATTTATTTGATTTATTCAATTTAATTCATAATATAATTTTATTAAAAATTAACTCGATTTGAATGTTTAATTTGAGTTGTCCTTGCCATTACAATCTTGAGACTTTTAATTGTAATTTCAAAACTAAATATTTAAATAACTAGTGTTATCTTACACTTTAGTCCTAATTAATTTTGCACAATGTGAAGTCCACCATAGTGTGCCAAGAGTATATGTACAATTGAGCGAATAATTTATTTATTCTATGAGTCCTTGACCATTTGAGTAGAAGCCCACTACCGTAAGGATATAATAAGTATGGTCGTGTGCATGGGCTAAAGCAATAGAAGTTATTGAAAATGATGATTATGACTATAATGTATTTCCTGCATGTAAGACCCACCCTTGGATGACCAATGCATTCTAACTATATGAATAATATTCACTTGAAAATTTGTATTGTCATTTATTTTGTGTCAATTGGAGGCCTTGGTTGTAGTATTAGACTATGTAACATGTAGAAAATATTAATGGTCTATTGATGATGTTCAAGTGAAGGTTAGGCATTTCATTTTCTAGGTGCATAACACGCAATTGTTGAATAAAAAGATTTGATTTTTATAGTATTGTCTAGATCAAATTTTTACTTATTGAATGAATTTAGGCAATTGATATATTTGAAAATTATACTGATTCAAATTAATTTAAATTACTAAATTCTTTTGCATGGTTCCTTTGAGTTCTTGGTTGAAATTGATTAATGATCACGTGCATGATTGTGTACCTTTAAAGCATGTGCTTCAACTATAATTATTACATGGATATACTAACATCTGAAATTAAATGTGTAGGTGAATTTCATTGCCAACAGAATGAAGTTCTTCATAGAACTCTAATATGATTGTACACATCTATAAATGCTAATGCATTACAATTTTTTCATTTCATCATGATCTTACAAATTCCTCTATCTTAATTAATTACATAATTTTTATTAATCAATAAAGCTAACATTTAATTTTTCATTAATAATAATTAAATAAAATTTAATTATTTATTTATCCAAATGTATTTTACACTAATTAAATTTATTTAATTATTTAATTATTTCCTCATTTTTCCTCTAACGTATTATCAACGAAAAATAGTCATGTATGGCATCTGGTCCTTCTAAATGCATATCACTCTAGCCACTGTGCATATTGGTCCCAAGTGTAGATTGATGTACCTGGTAGCCATGAAGCTCCCCAGTTATATTAGAGTGTGCCCTTTCGAAATCATGTAAATCGTATTAAATTTCCACTGTAAATTTCACATATTTAATGCTATAATCTTGATAAAAAAAAGCTGTGATAATAAAAAATAAAGCTATGGTAATAAAAAGGGCATTAGCTTTGGCTGCTCTGCTGACAATTATAACATTTTCATGATTTTTCATGGAGTGAAAAATGGGGGAGGTGTCCCAGATGTGGGAAGCACAAATTTATTCTAATTTTTACTTTTGAAATTTAGTTTTATGTAACTTGTAATATTAAAGCTCATTTTAATTTTAAATTTTTTTTTATTTTTTATTGTAATTATGATTTTAATTTTGAGAAATAAATTTATTAAAAATATTATTTATAATTGCGTTTTGTTTTATTTAAAAAATATTTAATAATATTATTATAATCTTTCAATTAATTATTTTTTTTAAAACAAAAATGGGCTAGCCACTAAATATATTTATTAATAAAATTTGGTTCAAGAGCTCATCCGGGAAAGAACCAGTAAGAAAACCCAGAATCCTTGCTCAAATACAGTAATTACAATCAAAGACAAATTCACCATCCAGATGCACAAAAGTTGCATAGTTCCATATTAAGACCTACTGGCCGGTGTTGTTCATTAGTACTGGTAGTCGGTTATATCTGCAAGTCGATACCACATGTTGGTTATGTCAGTCGATCTGTCGATGATCGATAGCCCTGTTCGTCGGGTTTTTTGATCGATGTCGATTCTGGTTTTCGTTGGTGGTAGATCTAGTCATCGCCGGTGTCGGTTCTAACCGTCGTCGATGTCAGAGCTAGTCATCTTTCAATTAAAATTAATATCTATATTATTTTGAAACATATTAGAAATAGTTTTTATTTATAAATTTTATTAAGATTTCAGTTTTAAGATGTTAAAAAAATAATTATCTATTAACTTAAAAACTGTATTGGGTTATTATATTATTAATTTTTCAAAGTATTAATTCTATTAATATTTAAATAGTATATATTTAATATTTATAAAAATTTAACCTTTAATAAAATATTGTAAATACTTTAATTGCTTGTACATGTATGAAAAGAAGTACAAGGGTTATGTTGATTGTAATTTATACTAACACTTGTACTTGCAGGACGTTCAAAATATTCAAACCAAATATAGTTTCTTGGGCAGCCATGATTTCAAGGTACATGTTCAAAATAAGAGAATATAAGATGTACCCCAACTTTATGACGATTAAATGTTATCTCATGGAAATCAATATTGGTTGGGTATGTCACCAGTGGAGTAATCAAGGAGGTAAGAATCTATTTTGACATATCTAAATTCAAGTGTGGTATCATGGAATGTGATGATATCTAGATTTTTCTATAAAGAAAAAATGAATGTGCTTGCCAACTATTCGTTAAAATGCCAGAACAAAATGTTTGATCCTAGAATGGAATGATTGTTGCATTTGTCCAGAAATGAAGCATGGAAATGGTGTGCAATTTGTTAGAGAAAGTGCCAGAAAGAGATGTGCTCTCATGGACATCCGTGTTTTTAGGGTATTACCAAAATGCTAGAATTGATGATCTATACAAAGTGGTCAATAATATGCCACAAAGAAATTTAGTCTCATGGAATGCTAATCTCATAGCGAGATACATGAGAAATTTAGAGTGAAAAATGCATGTCGCTTGCTTGATGAAATGCCAAAATGAGATGTTTTGTTATGGAATTCTATAATAGCAGGATGTGTGCATACGTGGATGATAAAGGTCGCATGACCCCATTTGACAAAATGCAAAGGCAAAATGTAGTCTCATGTACTGCAATGATTACAAGATATGTTCTAAATCAAATGAGTGAGAAAGCCCTTAAATGTTTTTCCCAAATGCAGCTGACAAGTATCAAGAAAGTACCAACAACATTCATATTTCAATCCTTGCAATTAAATGTTTCATTGGTTTAAATCTATCACTTCTCCACTGATGCTTGCTAATAGACGTTTCAATTGCTATGTGGAAAATTCCATTAAAAAAAATAAAACTTTGAAGGACTTTTGAACTTCGTGCAATCAAGCCAAAAGATCATGACATTGATTAGATGAAGTGAAAGCTTAATATAATTCAATAATTTCATCCACCACTACATTTTTATGAAACACTTCAAATTATTTTCAAACATTCTCACAAATTAATGCCCCAAATTTTCACACAAAACATTATTTCAACCAACATTGGACGAACATTTTTTTTGCATTACAAGTGACACTCACGTGTTTCATTGCACATCAATACACACAATAAATCATGACCATGACAACAATAAAAAAAAATAACATCATCAATGGGTATGTGCAAGATCATGGGGGGCCAAACTATGCCCTTAAGTGGCAATGAAAAATCAGCAAAATTAGGGTTAGTCAACTTGACATGAAAATTTGAACTAGCTATCAACCTAATATCAAAAAGTTGTAAGAATAGAATCTGTAGGAAATTGAATGTAGTTTCTAAAATACTAGGCCTTTTCTAAAAAAAAGTTAATATGATTGGTGAAAAGTATAGATTTCAATGCAGCAGTACAAACATTTCAGGAAAAAAATAAGAAGTAGGTGTATGTCTAACCACCTTAATCATAATCAAATGATAATATTTTTTTATAAGATTTTATATATAATTAGTAGACTGCTTCCCAAATGTGATGCATATTTTTGTGTAATTTAATGGTAAAAAAAAAAAATTATGAATTATCTACTACAATGTTTTCAGAATAAAAAAACTCCAGTGTCTGACCACCTTAACTCATTGAAAAATTTACTAAATTCAAAAAAATAAAAAAATTTCTTATAGTAGGCGAAGCATAGAATGTGACACATTTTTTGGATTTCAAAAATGTTATACCGTCTGAAAGTTATAGCCATTTTTCAATCAGTATATAAATCAACACTTTAGAGGTAACTCAATTGG
>MU225872.1:665610-751635 GCA_018584345.1 Thuja plicata | reverse complement strand
CAAATTGGGTGTGCATATCATCACGCCAATGAAGAGCAGCATTATGTTGCTGCGTAAGGGTGTCAATGTTTTTAACAATGGTATTTAGGGTGGCAAGCATAGGAGCTAAGGTAGGTATATTATTATACATGTTTTTGAAGCCTCATATAGTGTTCAAATTATCTTGTATCAAATCCTCTAAAGATTGAGGGTTTTGAAGCGGTTCTGGATTATTTTGGGGATCATTATTTGGCAGGGGAGGGTTATTATCTTCATTGTTGTCAGCCATGCCTGATTAAATAATATACAAATATAAATTTCAAATTGATTTCATATATTATTAAAAAAATCAATACAAAACCCCATTTTTACCAAAAAAAACTACATTTAACATGAAAATGAAAAAAATCAATCCAGACATAACAAGAATTTACTTACCAGATAAACTGTGGAGTCAAATTTGTTATGTTGAAGCAATCAGGTACCCGAAAAAATCATGTATATGATATATCTAGCCATTTTCCAAACCTAAAGCGATGAGAGAAATGAGGAAAGTGGCTCGCGGGTTTTTGATTTATGCCACAGGTTTCGGGTACCTGATATTTTCAAGTACCCAAAAATATCATGTACCCGATTAGGCTTGTGCTTTGGTGTTAGGTTTGCCCAGGTGTACTGACACACAGGCCTACTAAAAATTCAACAAGTGCTTTCATGTGCTTTTGGACGAGTGAAAAGTGGATTTTTTTCACATCGCCACTTTTTGGCCCCCCATGATCTTGCACATACCCCAATGCATCAAGATTCTTGGCACAAAGTAAAGGCCTTCACTAATCATGTGAAAGGTCATTGTTACCAAAAATTGCATCAGTTTCTAAATGGGCTATTAATTGAACTCATGTGTTGCACAATCATAGCTATTGTTCGAGTCTCTCTACGCTTCATAGTTATCCCTTCTAAAGAGGACAATAGCTTTGAAGCATTTTGTTGGAGTCAGTTAGTTTTATACAAGCCATTCCGCAACCTTCGAACAAGTATTGGATCAACATCATGTGTGATTATAAATAATCAGGACACTTTTTCAAGCCAATACCATCCTTGGCATGTACAAAAAACTAGTCTTGAACCAGTACAAGAAAATGAAATTGACAGCCCAACAAGCAATTAAAATATTATGCAAGAAAGTACACCAAATGAATGGCAAGTCTTGTCAAGATTGTACCCAGGCCTGCCTACCCACCTAAATGAAATTGACATGCTTGGTAACTGAGAAATAGACATGAAAAATAATTGGGAAAAATTAGATTTTAATCCATCACAACAAAACATAGTTGCTACTTTCATACAAGCTAATTACATCACGTTTCAAGGCCCACAAATTCTCAATCACAAAACACACACTACCTTGTCTACACAACAATAAAAAACATACGAAATTATTCTAAGGCATCTGCATTCAACTACTCAAAAACCACCACAACAAATTATCTTCCAAGACACAACAAGCACACGAAAGTCACTCCTTATTACATCAATCAAGTCAATAATGATCAACTCCGCACCACCTTGCCAAATTCCATTGCTTCTCCTTGCACCAACATGCGTATCAACGTTGAACATATAAGCATCAAAAATTCATTCTTCTCTTCAAATACTAATCAAAGAAATGGTGCCCCTACAAGAACAAGCTCTTGCAACTTGCCAAGAAAGCATGTACTTCATTCGTTAAATTCTAATAGATGAAATTAGTTTCAAAGGCCCTAAGCTGCTTGGCAAAAATTTTCTAGCTCAGAATCACATTCCATTTGGAGGACGCTCAATTGTTCTATTCCAATTACCACCAGTTAAAGAAATTCCAATGTATGCTTCAAATTCCTATGGTGGAACACTCTGCTGCAGCGTCAAAACTGTTGCTACTGTGGATAAAATTTTCTGCCAAGTAGGGGACACTCCTATACAGATTCAATTTCGTGCACTTCTTTCAAATACTAAATGTAACACCTACAATTGTAGATTGGTAGATTCTTATGTCACGATCAAACTCATTAATTGCCTCAGATGAACAAACACTTTTCCACCTAGCCATACATCTCTTTTCAACAAATACATGCTGCTATTTTTAGCAAAGCCATTTGCCATGTCCAATGCAGAGAAACTTAAAGGATTACCATGCTCAAATATAGAAGAAGAAGAACTTCAATCAAAGATCCTCTTGTGTATTGGCCAAGAGGTCATGCTATGTGCAAATATATGGGTTCAAGTTGGACTCGTCAATGGTGCACTTGGTTAGGTCAAAGCAATTGTATATAATGATGGCGAAAAACCAGGACAACCCACAGTATATTCCAGTAATCCAAATCAATCATGGAAGCCACTGTCAAATATCATTAAAAATGGCATGGACCTTAACAATACACAAATCACAAGGCCTTACACTTCACAAAGGAACAATCAATTTTGGCAACATTGACAGACACGGCCTTACATTCATAGAAATTTCACAAGTTCGAGACTGGAAACCTTCGCATCTCGCCAACATTCACATTTGAGAGATATGCATGCATGCAACAAAACCCATTTGTAACTTGGCAGAAAGAAGAGGAAAAGTGATTGTCAACTTTGTCACAGGCTACTGCAGCCACAACAAATCAATTGTAAGCACCACAGCTCAATTAGTTTACTCAATTTGCAGTACACTCCATTTGAAATGCATAGTTAAACTATCAAAGTTCATACAAAATAAAATATATGTACTAAATGTATACTTCTGGTCTATGCAGTGTTCTTTATATTGGTTGTTCACCTAGAACAACTAGCTTTTTGCTTCCAACTGTGGTATACCAAATCTACTCTGCAAATCAAGTACAAGAATGTTTATTAATACATGTATTGTTTGTAAGATACAATTCTATCCAAAGTTTACAACATTTGGATACACATTCAATTGAATTCTAAATTTCCAAGTCTATTTTACCAATCATGTACAAGAATATTATATATTAACTTTATTGTAAAATGATTTTAATACATCTATTCCGTGTAAGTGTTAAAATCAATACTTTCATAAAATGTCTTCATAACATTAATATATAATATGTAATGACCGTATTTTATATTTCTAACTTCTCCAACATAATTACAATAGGGAAATACTAAAAAAAAATATAAACATACAATCTGTAACAATAACATACTTTGATAAATAGGATTTAAGAAGCATCACATTACTAAAGTATATTGTACAAAACATATTAAAATATGAAACGAAAAGAAGAACAAAAAATATATTCTACTTCATATTTAAATGTTTTTGATTTAAAAAGCAGCCAAAAAATATATTCCACTTCATATTTAAATGTTATGTTTCTATTTATTAAAAATATAATTCACCATTAATGACAACAAAAAAATTACAACAAAATCCAAATAACATTTAAAAAAAAAGAAACCGTAACCATTGCATACTCAAGGAGCCATTGCTAGTAATATTTAATGGCCCATTGCACACTTAGGTGCCATTGCTAGTAATATTTAATGGCTCATGAAACAGTCAGAATTAATGACTGGAAAAATAGAATTCATCCACAAAAAGAAAGGAAAGGGGCCCACTAAGAATACTGGATACACATTTGAACGTACTTACTAATTCACTAAAATTTGAATCAACACAATTTTAACTCTTAATTAACTGATAAATACGGTCAAATGTACATCCTGAAAGACGTTGGCCTGAGAAAGATGGTGAGCCTGTCGATATTTCACCATGAATTCCAAATAAAGCCTCGCAAATGTGGGCGGGCTTTGGCTTTAGGGCTACTTTGAGGGCCAGCGAGTTGCAGCAGATGGAGAAACCACGCAGAACATGCGATGGCATTTTTCACACCTTCCAGTATGCGGAAATGAATTTATATAAAGCATTCGTGGCCTCCTCCCTCACCACACCACATTTCAACTCCTCAATTCCTACGCCTTGTAAACAAAATCCAACGGTCCACCCTCCCTGTTGTTTGTTGTGTGTAAAAAGTGTATGGATTCCACAGAGTTAAAAATTCCCTCATATTTCTTGTGTCTGATATCGATGCAGCTCATGAAAGATCCTGTCATGCTCTGCACCGGTGAGTCCTACGACATGCAGAGCATTGAGATGTGGATGTTTGCAATGGGGAACAACACCTGCCCTCTCACAAATAAATCCCTTCACAACACTGAACTCACACCCAACCACACATTGTGGCACCTCATCCAACACTGGTGTGTCCTCAACTCCTCCATCGGCATCCACCGAATTCCCATTCCTCGATCGCCGCTTAATGTAGATCACCTCAAAAAACTACTGTTAGACATGAAATCATTTTAATTGAGAGTGTTGAAGAAGCTTAGACCTTTGGCCTGTGAGAGCGAGAGCAATAGGTGGCTCATCGCTTCCTCCGCTACCCTAATCTCTATCATTGAAAGCTATTCCGCAGAAAGTGATGAAGAGAGTTTCTGCTACGATGCTGCAGTGGCCTACGAGGAAGCCTAGGGAATTCTTTATTCTCTCCCTTTGCTGGACGAGACACTTGATTCGACCGCCACAAGAAATTGCCTTGAGTCCCTGGCCACCATTCTTAAGAGAGGAACTTCCAACACACGATTTTATTCCACCATGCTCTTACAGACGCTTTCAAGGAAAGGCCTTGAACGGCTTGTAATGAATGCGAACGGTAAGTTAATCGAAGGACTACTGGAGCTATTAACGGAGGAGGTATCGCACCAGACTACAGTGGCTGCCCTTGAAATTCTCACTACAATCACTTCCAATAGCCATCGCAGCATAGTAAATGCCATTGAAGCAGGTTAGTGTCTGTGTTAATCGAATGTCTTCCTGATCAGACTCCAGAGAAAAAAAGCAAGTGCGAGAGGATTCTATGTCTTCTCAATGTGTTGTGCGGATGTGCAGAATGAAGGACTTCCATGGCTAACCATGCCATGGGAATCCCTACAGTAGCTAAGGAAATAATGACAGTCTCTAACTTGTCAACGAAAAAAGTTGTCCGGATTCTCTGGTTTCTCTGTAAATTCTCTCCTTCCAAGCGACCAATTAATGAAATGTTGCAGTCGCCAAACTGTGCTTGCTACTGCACAGTGAATGCTCAGCCAAGACCAAGAGAAAGGTAAAATATATGCTCAAATTGCATAGTCTATACTCGAAGGACACTTATTATTGCTTTCCCTTCGTAAATTTTCAGGAATAAATGAGGCACTACAATGTTATGTTAAAACTATTTAAATTATTCATCTTGTATGACTCATCTTCAACTGTGCAACACAATTGCATTATGTAGAGGCTTCTTTGATTATATACCCACCGCTCCCTCATTCTTAACAATGACGAAAGCAACTGATAAATGTAAACCCCATGTGGTGATAATATAACTTAAATTAACTGACTAATCATCCAAGGATAAAATCTTTCGATAAATGATTACCCCCGTAGATATCAACACTATTTGCGTGTGCACAAATCCAATGGCAAATACGAGATTAGATAGTACATCATGGATAATCAATTTCTTAAAATATTCTTAATTGCTGCAGACTGGAAATTGAATAAAACTTATTTTTCCTTCTGAAATGATAAGGACGATTGATGCAGTTTACCTATTTTTTTAGAATGCTAGAGATTTTTAGGGTAACTTGTTCGTTGTTTTTCCGTTGCGATTAAAAAAAAAAAATTATTTAATTTTTTCCCTCAAGAGTTCAAAGATCTAATACAACAAAATAAGGGGGAGGCAGAGCCTCAACCCACCAATCCAAGAAACAAAGCGAGCTAAAGAGTTACAAAATACTATCTAAGTACATATAAAAGATTCAAGTATGAAGCAGAAGTCCAAAAAAGAACAGGGGAGGAGCCTCCTAATGAAGAATCTCATCAAGATTCTCAATCCAAGTGGTCCAGCCAAGAGAGCCCTCCATCCAGACCACCTTCTTCCACTCCAATATCTGAGTGTACATATCAAGTTTGTCGAAGCTGGGGGCTTTGCTATCTCTTATGTCCTGAATCAACTTTCCAAGCGTCTTGTCATAAGCAGTCCGGTTATCCACAATGTTGGCCCATTAAAAGCCATCTTTCATTTCATAGATGAACATAGATGCATGTCCATCTCTAAGAAATCTCAGCAGCTTGTCCCGTTCCAAATTCATCACGCAACAAACCTGTGAAGCAATTTTAAAATGGGTGAGTTTTATGAAAACCCAGTGAGAGTCCTATCAGTGCCTTGGAATTTAGCCTCATTTCTTAATTTTCAAATAAACCAAAGGATGAAAGATGACAAAATTTGCCAAAATAGGTTAGCATCTTTACGAAGACCTTGTATATAACCAATAATGATCTCAAGAGTATAAACATATTTAGTAATAGAGATTCCAAACATTATCCAAATTTCTCTAGCAAAGTTACAATAAAAAAAGATGTGCCTCATAGTCTCAGGAACTCTGCAAATGGGACAGGTATCAAGGGTGGCTTGGTGGTTCCTAATGGGCAATCTGTCAAGTAAGAGATACCATTTGAAGCATTTAATTTTTGGCGGGATGTGAGATTTCCAAAGTTTATCAAAAGTTTTCTACCATTCAGTAGGGCTGGTATTGCTATACCAGATGAGGTTAATGTGTTTAGTCACTGAGGTATCATGATTGAGGAGTTTGTATATATCTTTACCTTTAATTTTTGTGAGAAGGGAACCGTCCTTCCATCTAAAGGTGAGGTAGTGGTGAGAGTCAACATTAGTGTTCCTAGGGAGGTTAAGAGGAGCACAAGTGGTCTTGATCAGGTTATAAGTTCTTATGTGGGAGTCTGGGAGATCAAAAAAACCTAGGAGAGAGTATGCCAGCTAATAAGCCTATTATGCTCCATAATGTCCATGATACAATTAATGCCTTTACTAGACCAGGACCTAGCAGAGCATCCTTTAGTAAGGGCAAGAGGTTTATTCAAATGAAGGAGATGCCACCAAATAGAATGTTCCCCATGCAGGGAGTGATTGTAATCAAAATTGGAATTGTCAATGAAGCCACAGACAGACTCCCAAGCCTTCTAGATGGATCTGAAAACCCAGGTACCTTGAACAATCACCGAAAACTGGCCATCAACCAGATCATAGAAAGGGAGACCTTTCCAAGATTCGGCGGCCTTGGGAGCACCACTCTGTATGTTATTTCTGATAAGGACTTTCCAGGGTTCATTTCCTTCAAAGGCCCGGAAGATCCATTTGGAAGCCAGGGACATCCCTTAAAGTCTAAGATCCTTCAGGCTGAGCCCACCAACCTTTTTATCTAAGTGACACCAACTCCATTTAACTGCATGGGCTTTCCTATTCCCCTTACCATCAGACCAAAGGAAGCGATGAATAACCTTTTGAATTTCAAATATTTGATAGTTGCTAAACATCCTCGCAGAGGAATAATAGATGTTGTAGGAGGAAAGGATTTTCTGGCGAACTTGGACCCTACCAGCAAGAGAGAGAACTCTATTGTTCCATTTGTTAAGATTTTTTTCAATCTTATCTTTAACCCAAAGCCACATGTCTTTTAGAGAGGGGGCAACTGAGAAAGGAATACCAAGGTATCTAATAATCTTAATTTTTAGAAATAAAATTCAATTTTATAAAATAAAGATTGCCAACTTTTTATTTTATATTTTATAAAAAATATTTTTCTTTGATGTGATTGGCTTTTTTTCTTATAAAAATATTTTTTCTTTTATGTAAATTTTAGGAATGATAGAAGTTTTAATGTTTTTAAAGATTTCTTTATATTTAAAAAATGAATATTTATTTTAATCTTTTATTTCTCAAAATATAGTTAATAAATCAAGTAGCTTTTTTATAGTGATTTAGATTTACATTTATTTACTTCTATTCCTCTATATTATCTCCCCCTCCCGTTCTCAATTGATCTAATTTGCATAATTATTCTTGAAAGGTCATTTAGAGACTTTATTATGTAATGATGTTAGTGCAAATTTAGTTTTTTCATGAACAATTTACCTCTTTTGGTAGCACTATTATTTGAATATTACATTTTATATTACTTTCTTATCTAGTTCAGTACACCCTTCAAAACATAAGGCTAAAATGACTCAATTATTTTTAACATACTTTTCCCTAACATAAATCTATGCCAAGCCATCTTTCATATTTTGGAATTTGGTGCCTTATTAGAAAGGTGGTTATGATTGAATATATCGGTGGTCTAACACCATCTCTAGTGATATTCATTTCTTAAAGAGTCGTTCGTTGATAATTTGAAAAAAAAAATCCATCATAAATCTTATGCGACCACATTGTTAGAGCTTAGTTGGCTCTGTTCAAAACTCAAAGTGGGGAACTTTAATATAACCTTCAAATTTAGGTCAATATTTAGTGTCATTTTACATAGATATTTCTATTTCTTGTTTCTTTTGAACTCCTAGGTCAAATCCTAATTTACCTAGTTAAATGCTGGGCATCATGCATCTCAGTAATTTTTAGTACTTATCATTTATTTTTTTTGAAATGATAAGTGAAATAACGATGATGGTCATAGTAACTTTTTCATTCATTATGTCTTTCATGCCTTTTTCTTCAATAATACACTAGATTCTTTAAGTTTTTTTTTTTCCATTCCTTATGTCTTTCATGTCTTTTTCAATAATATACTAGGTTCTTTAAGTGTAAGATCCATCCTTTAAAATCAATAAAATTTAAGGGTTATCTTTATGTAGTGTCATATCTCTCTAAAAAATAGGTTGCCAATTTTGAAATATCACTTTCCCAAGAGGAGGTATATAAGGTTGAGGTCCTAATGATCGAAGTTATCAAGATTAAGGTATTTTTTACCTTATCAGGTTTATATATTGTATGTATGTCCAACACTTATAAATTATCCTTGGACATCTCGGGTGTTATTCAAAAATATTTCTAATTGTTTTTTACATAGAATATTATCATTATTTGGCATATGTATTTATGAAAGAAGAGGAACATAATGTGTTTTATAATTGAGAATGTACGTTGTCAAGTCAAATATGTCTTGGTGGTTATATTTTTCTATTTGGGGACTCCTTAATTGTATGCATGATAAACATGTGAAGTCACATTCTATTTAATTATGCTTGTAATATGTTCTCCATGGTAGGTACATAGAAGCTTTATGAAATAATTGGTATCTATTTATTTTGAAATTTTTTTAATGTTTTTTCCTTGTCTAATAGGATATCTATTAGGAGTATGAGATATCGATTTCATTTCATCATTTTACAAGTACACAATGTTACCAAAGTGTTTTAAAAAATACTTGATTTTTTAATGTGATGAATGTATCCATTTTTCGAGGATTAATATATGTGTCTTCTCTTCTACATGTGGAACTTAATTTTTAGATATTTTCTTCATGTAAATTATCTATTCATTTATATTTTTTGTCATTGGTTATTTGATGCAATCACATAATCATCATAGATCCATCCTTGGAAAAGTAATTAAAACTCATATTTTCACTCATTTGAAGAAATTTTATTACGGTATGTTTACCTTGTTTCAAAATGGGGCCTTGTTTTTCAAATGCTAATTCCTAAATATTGAAGTTTCTATAAAAATAACAATGAATTAGTAGGAGATCATTTAAAATAAGATATAGTTCAATTGATGCACAAATATTGACATTTATGAAATCTCAATTATCATTCTAAAACTGGACCCATAAACCTTTGTTCTTAATTCATAGACATAAGTAATTTAGTGACGATACCACTTGGCATAAATAAATATATTTTATTAATATAAGATGGGTACTTGATAGGAACCAAACCTATGTACAAAACAAGAAGCTTATCCAAGGAGTAACTAGAATCAAATTATCTTAATGAGTATGTAGCCAAGCACACCAAATCATATCCAAGAAAATAATCCAACAAGAACAACTCAAAAACAAGGAATATATTAAACAAAGAGGAACAAGAAAAGAACATAATAACAAGGCATCCCTAAAAAATCAATTGAAATCCAAGTTTCAATGCAATTTTACCCCCAAAAGAACCACCTAAGGAGAAAAATATTTCTTCCTATATTGCGGTCCAATCCAAGAAGCATTATCATACAAAATTCATATCATAGGAGCAGGGAAAGAGACACATTTAGATCCAAAAAATAGATATTCCCCATGTACAAGAACAATGTAAAGAGGGAGAAACATCCTTGGATTGAGACTAGGAGTTTAGTATAATAGAAGAAAGAGGAGAACTAAAAAAAACCATAAGGAGTCTTTAGGATAGAGAAAGAAGATGAAACCACCTAGACATTGGGATCAATTAGAGTTGAAGGAGAAGACACAAAATTATTATAATCATCATGCTAACCATTAATCAAGTAATTAGGAAAAATATTGAGATGTTTAGGGATATCATTATGGAACCAATTTGAGGAATACCTGTAGACAACCTAAATTGGTAAACAAAAATCAATATGGTCAACAAGATCAAGAAGGGTCAAATAGAGTCAGCATAATAGATTAATTAACAAAGACATTAATTAATTAAATTTAAGCCCAAATAGATTAATAAAACTATGTAATTCATTAAATCAATTAGTTATATAGTTCAATTAAATAAATCAAATGCAACCCATCAAATTCACATGGCTTAATTAATTAAAATAGTTGAATTAATTAAATCCTTATTTTTTTCAAGAAAGGGGACAAGAAATCAAATATTCAATGAGAAGAAAGGATTGAGAGAACATGGATCACTCCAAACTTTGCTATCCTCACCTCTCATTTAGGCTTTTCTATCCTCACCACTCCTTTTGTCACCTTGTCTCATCATTTGAAACCCTTGACTCAACTCAATCCTAATCATGATCAAATAAACTCTACCCCCACCCTTGGAAAATCCTTTAAATAGAAGCCATTTTCAAGAGAAAAAGATATAACATACATTCATAAGCAAAGCATCATTACTATAGGTAATTGACATTAACATCATAGCATTTGCATTGATTCAATGTGCCTAATTGTGATCAATCTTAGAGCATTTAGTATAATTGGAGCTAAATAAGGCTTAATATAATCATTTATTAACCTAGGACTTTCATTAATGGATGTTTAAGCTGAGAGCATACTATTATATTTCCTAGACAGAGAGCCCTGAGATGCTCATTGTTCATGTTTCAATTCAATTAGCTTAAATTGTTAGATTCCAAAGTTGAATTGATAATAATAGAAAAATAATCTCATGAAGATATTCATATATATTCAAATGACACCCATTGTGGACCTCTAAGCCTCATTGCTAACCATTTCATGAAGTTTTGGTGTGTTTAACTATTTTTTGTTTGCAGGAATTTGCAGTTTACAGGTGAAGTGATGCAAGTGAAGTTAATATTGACACCTTTACACAGTCAAATGACACGTGAAAATATCCTTCTATCTTGTGTCTTACCTTCTTTCAACACATTTGAAAGAAAAGAAATGCGTGATACCTAAATTTCAATGGGTTTGCACAACAAAGTGATGCTTTTCAGAAGTCTTCTAATGGATACTTATCCTTCTTTTAGCACATGCAATACTGTTTCAATGCCTTTTATCAAATAAATAGCGCTTAATAGTTAGAAGACACGCTTAGCACTCATAAAGTAGCACATCTGAGGTTTAAAATAGTGCTTAGTCCCAGTTAAAATAATGTGTAACACTATGTTTAAAAAATTGTAGAATATAAAAACCAGCAATTTAATGAAAAATCTTTGTTGTGGAAATAAGAGATCCTTTGAATGTAAAAAAACAAGAAATTGGCTCTGCAACTCTACGCATTGACAGTGGGTGGTGCCCACTCGACCCTTCATAGAGGAAGGTTCTTTAATGCTCCCACCAGGTTATAATAAAGATGGCCTCAGCTTCAGACAGACCCATTTTTGTTGTTGGAGTCTTCGAGAGGAAGGTTGCCTTTGAACCGCTTTCTGTCGTACCCTCAGAGAAAGACCCTAAGACATTTAGGAAGGCCCTAGTCAGATTGAAGACCATCCCAAATGATGCAAATTTCCTCGGCAAGGAGCAATAAACCAGTCAAGAAGGAAACAACGGACATGGAGCAAGAGGTTAGGCTTCTGCCTCCAAACTTCTAATCGTTTCTCCTAATATTATAAATGTAATTAAGTCAGAGAGAAGTAAGCTATGTGATTCTACTATTTTCTTGGCTGCTCAAGATGTTAGTAAACTGCCTTCTCATGTTTTTATGAATAATTGGTTACACCCAGTTTGGGATTCTAAATTAGGGCTTAAGTTTTCATTGTGTAGGATGTTACAGAAAGGGTTATTCATTATTATTTTCAATGACCCCATTAGCCAAAAGACCGTATTTGATAGGAAATTTTGGACTATTCATGCCTATAATTTTTTTTCCCTAGGTTGGTCATGCAATGCAAACTTTGAACAAATTATGGCTCTTTCTTGACTGAGAGGGATTACTATTAAAAAAATCCTCCCTTTTCTCTAGAATGTGGTTTAAGAAGCCCTGAATTATCTAGGTAGAGTTATCCACATTGACTAATCCAATGTTATTCTCCCCCATATGAATGAGAGGATATTGATTTATCTCAAACCAGGCACTGATATCTTAGAAACCCTAATTTTGATTTGGAAGGAGAACATTTATCTTTCCATGTGGAGTATTTGGGTGGTCTAGATTCTTGTTTCTTGTGTAAGAAAGATGGTCATACAAGAATAAATTGCCCTCTGTTAGGCCCCAAACCTAAACATTGACCCCTAGCTAGAGATGACTCTACTTTGCATAAACATAACATCTCTAGTCTCAAATCCCCTCCCCATCTTCTCCTCAAATCAATGGTCCTTAGACTCTCCCTGACCCTGAGATCATCCCTTGTTCCTCTGTACTGCCCAACCCCATTATTTCCTCCCTTGATGATTTATCCTTGTCTCTTGACTGGACTTAGCCAAATTGAACACATAGAATAAACTGGAAGGCACAAGAAGTGGGGACAGGATTCCTCCTACCCCTAAGAACAAATACAAAAGACAGTCCAAGAATGCACAAAAATTGGCATTGGACAAAATTAGAAAAGTTTATGGCCCATCCAAGAGGAGGAGAGGAAATGTAAATGAAAGGCTTGTTGATAAATATACCTCTCTTGGTTACCCAACCCACTCTAGTTTGGATAAAATGGAGAGTATTGAGAAGGTGACCTTAGATTGAGATAAGGATGGGGCAAAGGAAAGTGGTATAGATGACATGGATACTTTAGATGATAAGATGGTACTTCTAGAATGGCTTCTTCTATCATGAGTAGTTCTCTTTATGACTTTGACCTATTAGTCATTTCTACTAACCCTCCTGACCCCCCCTTACCTGTTCTTTCATCTGAACTTTCTGGTCATACCCTCCCTGTTACCCCAGCTAGGCTGCATGGTGTCAACAAGAGGGGTGAAATTGATTCACATATGTAGATCCAAGGGTCTTCCCTCAAAGAGGTCTTTAGTGAGAAGGTCATCAACTAGAACTGGGCCATTGTTCTTTTTATTGATAGTCATTGGAAAGAAGTCCTTAAATATAAAAAACTTAAAAGAATACCAAGAGACCAACTCTCTTCCTAAAGGAGAGAATCCCGTGATGAAAGGGGATGAAGCATTCCCTATTAAGGGTAAGAAGAAAAGTGGTAGACCAATAGGTTATAGTAACAAGAAAGAATCTAGAGATACACATACTAATGGAAACCCTACATACTTCTCAAGCTTTAGGAATGGCTCTAAATGCTCTAATTGAGTGTATGGAACTCAAAGTAGCATCTTGGAATTCCAGAGGACTGGAATCCTCTGACAGGAAATACATTTGACAAAGATCTAGGAGAGCTAATAAGGGGTTCGATTGCTTGATGCTCCAGGAAGTAAAAGCCAACAAATTCTACCTAGATATAGCTCTCAAATATATTTGGAGAGAAGCCTTTTATTTCTCCTCCTCCCAAAACTGAGGGAATAGTGGCATCTCCATCCTCCTTAGTCCCCTATGGGCTAGTAAAGTTTTGAAGTGGGGTACTTCACCTTGCAACAGGGCACTCTAAATTGTACTTGAAGACCACCAAACAAAATTTGGATTATTCTCAAGCTATGCTCCTAATGACTATAGGGAGACGACTGAGCTTCGGAAATGGTTAGGCTCTCTTGAAGAGATCCCCTAGATAGTGGGAGGTAACTTCAACATGGTAGACCACTCTCAAGATAAGCTAGGGGGAAACAAGATGGAATGGAAAGGATGTGAATAGTATTTCTAGAATAAATTCCTTGATAAACATAAACTTATCGACCCTCTTAGAGGTAACAAGGATGACCATAATGATATACGCTACACCTGGTGCAAATTTTAGCAGGCCAGTAAGAGGATATACTCCCAAATGGACCGATTTTACTTTAACCATGAAGCTTTTAAATTATAGAAGGGTGAGGTAGGCAGGGAGGTCAGAGTGATCCCCTATACCCTTTCAGATCACCATCCATCATGGCTAGATTTGTGTCCTCTAACCACATCCCTAAGAGATTCCCTAGACATGGATCCTTCTACCTCAATACCTCCCTACTAGAGTAACCATGCATTAGCAATGTTGTCTTGATGATTAGATGGTTTAATGACTCTATGGCTAAACACTATAGTGTTAGAGACAAATGAGCCCAAAAGATAGCTAGTTGGAGAAATTTGTTCCAAACTGTAGGAGGAAAGAAAGCTATGGATGGAAGATGGGCAGAGGGATCATTATAGGAACTACTATCAAGGACATAATTAGAACTTCAAAATAACCCCTCCTCTGAGGTGACCACTCTTAATATGGCTAAAAAAAAAGATGACCTCAAGAAAATCCAGAATGAGAAGCTCAAGGGCACTAATATTAGATTCAAAAGCAACTGGGTGAAACATGCTGACAAAGGTTCCAAGTTTTTCTTCAATCTCCTTAAATAGAAAGAAAAAAGAGGTAGGATTGAGGAAATATGGGCTGAGGGTTACAAAATTAATGACCAAGAACAAATTCTCCTTACCTTCAAGAACTTCTACCATAATCTATTTACCTCTCAAGAGAAGGGAGTTGAGATGGTATAAGCTAGGACTAAAATTAGCCAAGTGATCCCCAAAAAAATGAATGAGGAGGACTCATTCCTACTCAATCTTCCTATTGGTGTAGAAGAAATCAATGGGGTCATTACTCAGATGGCCTTAGGCAAGGCCCCTGGGAGAGATGGGCTTCCTATTGAGTTCTACAAGAAGAACATACAATGGATTGGCCAAGACCTATTAGTGTTGTATAACAAAGCATTTGAGATTGGTTCTTTGCCGAAAGAAGTCAACAATGGTGTTATCAAAGTAATCCCCAAAGAAGGTGATAAATCACTAATTAAGAGCTGGAGACCTATCACCCTTCTTAACTCCTCCTATAAGGTCATAGCCAAAGTCTTGGCTACCAGACTCAAGAAGGTGCTTCCCAATATCAAATTGATTATAGCCAAACTAGATTTATGAAAGGTAGGTACATTTTGGAAAATGTGGTCACCTGTAGGGAAGCTATGGAGTGGGCTAAGGAGTCTAAGAAAAAAGCGTGTATGCTCTTGCTAGACTATGAGAAAGCCTATGATAGGATAGAATGAAATTTCATATACATGATGATGGAAACATTGGGAATCCCCAATAACTTAGTTAATATGGTCCAAACCTTAATGAAAGGGGCCCATAGAAGAGTGTAGGTAAATGGTACTAGATTAGAATGTTTAGTACTGACTAGATCTATAAGGTAGGGGTTCCCTCTAGCACCTGCACTATTTGCAATAGAAGCAAAAGTAGTTGGACATCTCATCTCTGACCATATTATCACATCAAGAGTTAGAGGTGTTCTACTGCCCAAGGATAAGGAGATCTCAAAAATTCAATTTGGTGATGACACACCCTTGCTTCTAAAGTCAGAGTCAAAGAATCTAATCTTCTTCATGGATAAGATGAATCTATATTTCTCTGCCTCTAGCAGTAAGATCTCTATGGAGATATCCTTGTTCCTCGGGTGGACAAAAGAAGCTCCTGATTGGCTCTCTAGATGGAACTTTAGATGGGAAGAACCAAAATTTCAGTTCAAATACCTTTGCATCCCCTTCTCCGTAAATCCTAACCTTAAATCCATGTGGGATATGGTTAAGGAGAAAGTGGATAAAAAACTTAACAAATGGGACAATCAATATCTTTCTATGACAGGCAGAATTCAAGTGTGCCAAAAGGTGATGTCATCCTAAAAACTTTATATCTCTCCCTATCCTGGATATTCAATCAGTACCAGTTCAACCATATACAGAAGGCTATCAGTGAATACTTACGGTCAGATGGAAGAGGAAACAAAATATGCCATGCAGTCAAGTGGGAATGGTGCACTAAAAGTAAGAAATAGAGAGGCCTATGCCTCAAAGATCGTAGGATACAAGGCATTTCCTTGGAAAATAAGTGGATCAAAAGAGACATAGAAGGTGAGGAGCCATGTAAATCCCTGATTAGAAATAACATACTTAGGGGGCATCCAAAGAAAGGGAAATTATGGAGGAACCTATCTATGAATGACATCATAGTAGGTGAGGTAGATATAAAGGTTCAAGGATCAGTTGTGTTCAAATCTATCTGGAAAGAATGGAACTCTGTCAAACATCTTATTTATCACAACAATATATTCCACTTCCATGTTAAAACTTGTGGTGATAGATCCATTTGGTGGAACCTCAAAATCAGATGTAAGCCTCTGACACTACTGCAAGGTTTCATCAGCTAGGAAGTGGAATGGGAATGACATCTCTTACTTAGCAGATATATTATAGGATGATCAACTGGTTGAATGGGAAGATATGAAAAGTATATTTGATCTTCCTATTTCTCAGTTTATGACCTATTCAATGATAAAGGAATCTTATGATAACATCTTCCTACACAAGCAGTTGTATGTGGACAGTGACTACCATCTCGAGTAGCGATGGGTAGATGGGACCTTGATTACCAAATCTAGCTCCAAGATTATCTATGGTCTCCTTACCAAATAATACCCCATCTTTCCCCATCTCAACACCTACTAGAACCTTAACCTTGAATCAGACAAGTGGAGGAAGATCTTTGATAACCTTTGGACCTGCCCGTTGGATCTGAAAATTAAGTTCTTTTTGTAGCGTATTCTCTTACACAGGTTATCATTTAGAATGCCTAATGGAGATCCTATTATTTGTTCCTTTTTCCCTCTCCTTGAATCAGTTTGTCATGTGTTCTTTAGTTGTCTATTTTCTATTAAAATTTGGAAACTCTTTGGCTTTCCTCAGATATATGTTGTCTCTATTTTGGGTATTATCTCTGGACATATTAATGGTTTGAAGCAACCTTTTAATAGTTTTTTTTCATTTATCTCTGACTTAATGATGTGGAACATTTGGAAAAATAAAAATGATATTGTTTTTGGTGGTTATAATAGAAGCCTTAGGGTGAACCCAAAATAGTGGGTTACACTTTTTTGCCTAAACAGACATTGTAGTCTACATTTTGAAAAACACTTTCAGATTCGGATGCATATTGTTGTTAAAATATTTGAAATAAGTAGATGAAGTAAAATAGAGTCTTTTATGATTTTTTGTCTAGATTTAAATATATTTTTTTCTTTTTTTTGAATTGATTTGATTGGTCTTTTTTTTCTCCCACGAAAACTGCTATGTTGCTGAAAATGTCATTTTCAAAAAGTTACAATGACTTCATAGAGCATAACTTTTTTTCTAATATAGATATCAATGCGATTCTTTCAGATTTGGTTTTGTAACATCCATACAGAGGGAATGCATATTGGTTTTACAAATTTATTTTTATTATAGGATATTTTATGAATGTTTGAAGTAGACTAAACTGTAAATTTGACATACTTTGATTGCATAGCTTATAACTTATTATTTATTTATCAAAATTCAATTTTTTTTTTATAGAAAGTAGACTCAAAGCCAGAGGGAACTATTATTTTTCATTTTTTTTTTCTCTTTTCTACTATTTTTCATTGAACTTCAAACTTGGAGATTTATATTAGCTTAAAAACCTACATTTGATGCACGTCAAAAAACATAGACCTAATCAATTCAAAAATTGTCAAATATATATTCGTTAGAAAGATCATTCAGAGACCTTATTCTATGCAAAAGGATGTCTCCTTATTCTTCCATTTGAACCCCACACTTGAGCCATGAATCCCTGAAAACTACAGATTTTTGTTAGCCTTTAAAAATGGCCTCTAATTAGAGGGTTTTGATAGAAAGTAGTTTCGACTGAAACTAATTAGTTTCAATCAAAACCATTTTCTATCAAAAGTACATTCTTGGTTTAACATGGGTATGGGTAAAAACCTAATTAAAATCTTCACTAGATATTTTTGATCGAAACTAAGTTAGTTTCGATAGAAACTAACCAAAAAAGGTAGTTTCGATCGAAACTAAGAATGTTTCGATCGAAACAATCAGGTACTTTCTATCGAAAGTACCTGAGAAAACCTCCCATCTCATAGATTTCATGAGGAATTCCTTCCTCCAAAAAAGTGTAACCCACTATTGTGGGTTCACCCTTATTGATTCTCTCAAGAGACTCGTATTTCATAAAATTGTTGTGCAGGTCACAGTTGTAATTAAAATCAAAAGAAAGAAGCACGAGGACCTATTCAAGAATGGTATGGTCAGAATTGGAGCCTAGGAAGTATCACATGGCTAAACCTAGACAAAGGAATCCCATGAGCTAGCACCATTAAGAGCTTCATTACACAAATGAATGGACAAAGGTTCAAGGACTCAATAAAAAAGACAAACTAGTCATTAATGTTGTTCCCATCTCTGCAATACCAGGCCCAGACATTCCATTTGCAGTGCCCCTAGCACACCCCTACGAACAACATACAAGTAAATATGAGGTGCTTAAGTGGATCAAAGGACCACATGGCTGGGTAACTTGGGTACCCAACAGAGAGGAAGACTTTGTTTGAATGTGCCAGATTGACTGAATTTTGTATATTCCACTTTCGTAGACTGCTTTAGCTCTAGTTACTTTTTCTATTCTAGATATAGTACTTAGGTGTAGCTAGAGATATATGTTAACTTATATATGTATTGCTCTATTTTTGGTAATTAGCATGAGCTACACACCTGAATGAAACCTTGTTTATGAAATCAATACAATCATATATCTTTAATAGAAAAAACAAATATTTGTTGTTTTCCAGATGTTAATCCACAAGAAGGTGTGTAAACTGGGTTATTATAAGAAGGTGGAGGAAAGGAGAGCAATCAAAAGGTGGAATAAGGTGAAAGATGCTAAAAATTGCTATGATAAGTTTTTAGATATGGAGATTATGCATAGCTATTGGATAATTGTTAATCTTCATCAAGCACTCTTTAATATGCCTCATTTTGAACTAGATAGTACTTCATTCGATACTCCTATCTAATTGCAAGTTTTCATCTTTATTTTTTTGAGAAATTTCATTTCAAATTCACTTTTATCCTCACATTGCTTAAGTTGTGTTGAAATAACCTTTTGAGAAGAGGATGAAAAGGAGTTGGAATGATCGACACTAGGTGAGTGCAAATTTGAAAAAGAAAAATTCAAAAAAGCACCTAGCCTAGCTAGCTTAAAAAAAGGTGAGATCTTGAGCCTTTTGCAATTACTTAAATTGTGGAAATTCAAAGTTGGAATCTAGCATTAATTAGAAAAATGAACTTCAAGTCATGAATTAAAGGATTTATATGCCAGATTTAAGATAAGAACGACCTAATAAATCAACCAAACACTAAATTTAAACCTCCATGTTTGTTGAAGAGAAATGCTAGGTATATGCTCTTCATTCTTTGAGTGAATAAAAAATCCATACACATTTCAAATCCCTTAGATTAAGAGGTGTTGGAAATGAACATTATCAATTGTGTTTAGAATTAAAGAAGTAGTAGGGATGTGCTCTTTACCCTTTTGGGTAAATCAAACTCCTAAACCTACCTATTTATTCAATTTCTTGCTTTAAAATGAACATGCTAGATCTTTAGTGCGCCTGCCTCCCAAGATTTTCCTTTTTGAGGATGGTGAGAGGGAATGACCCAAAGTGGGAATTAAGATTAATACAATCTATTCCACCCACTTAAAAAAAAAATCTCTTTAAGTTGAAGAACTTAGAGGGCAAAAATATGAAATGCTTGGACTCGTAGGGTTAATAGCCCAAATCGCGCATTGCGACTACATAACCCTTGTTTGATTAATTTAATATTTTTATGTGGAAAAATCATTAAAATGCCCAATTAATTCATTTGACTACCTTATAAATCCATTTACAAACCAAATTTGTCTATAGGTAGATTGCTTAGAAGACATGCTTGTTTAAAACCCATGGAAACAATTGAGAACACACACTTTGTGTTTAGAACTAGGGGTTAAAAATAAAGTTTGTTTTGTATTTTATGGTTGATGATCTATTTTAAAAAAAAACAACATCCATCCAGATCTGATTACGCTTTAAAAAAATTTAAAAATCAATCAAACAGTGATCAAGACAATGACACGACCATTTTTTAGAAATCTTTTAATGTGTACAAATAGTATTGTAACACTTTCAAACAATTAAGTGACACGTACAAGAACAATTTTACCACTTTTAAATAGACAAGTAGCACATACAATATTATTTTGATGCTTACAAGTTACTATAAAGTAGCGCTCCTAAATAGTCAACTAGTGCGTACCTTTTTTTCCAGTAAGTGCATATGAACAAAAAAGTAGCATGTACAAATTTTGTAATGCTGTGTATAAATTGAGACACTAAAACAATGAGTATCTCCAGAGATTTTTGCTAAATTTCAAAATCATATTTGGATACCCTTTTCAGAGTACTTCCTGTATAGTGCATCAGAAATTTCAAATCTTTCTAGATTTAAGGAGCTAAGAAATTTTTAAAAGGGATTGATCAAAAGGGTGATTTTAAAGATATCTGCTTCATGATAATGTCTATTTTTACAAGATCTTGTTACATCAAGGAAACCTTACAGGAAGATGGGATGTATCTTAGAGAAGAAATACCCTTTCTGAGTGAAACACTTGCTTCCTCACAATAACCTCTTGAAATATAAAAGGAAGTAGAACCAATCACAATGACATTTCCCTATGGATTGATGAATTCTAACCTCATCAATCATGTTAATGTAGACACCAATTCTTATAATGATGATCAAAATGGTGGGAACAACGATGCAAATAAAATTAGAAACAATGAGGGAGGAAATGATATTCACAATGGAGGAAAGCACATAAATGATGGAAGAAATAGGGACCATCAAGATGAAGAGGCCACTGAAAAGAGAATAGAAGAAGCAGCCCAAATTCCTTTCTTTATTAAAATCATGGAGAAAATATTAGATAGAGATAGAGAGAAGTATTTCTTTGACCTGTCTCAAGTAGGGGTAAAGCTCCCCCATAATTATGATATGACTAATTTAAAGAAGAATTAAGAGGATAAAAATCCAATTGCAATCATGAATAAAATATTCAAAATTTTCCAAATTCAATTGGATAACATGAAGAAAATAGTGGCTCCAAACCCATTCTCAATCGAAGCTATATGCTTGTTTCCTTTTGATATGGATTTAATTATGGTACCATTCCATTCAAATGTATACTTTCCTATAAATGATAAGTATGAAGGAGCATCTAATCCACAAGATCACTTGAGGGAATTATGTGCATTAAGCTTGGAATTTATGCACAATACCACCTATTTAACGAGATTATTTCCAAGAAGTCTTGGAGAACCAGTGATAGAATGATTATCAAAGCTACCCTCCGGTATTCAGACATTTGAGGAGTTAGCCTCAAAATTTGTGACTCATTATTCATATAAAATCAAACATGAGGTCACTATGATTAACTTATTCAATACCAAACAATGAGATGGAGAGGCATTCCTCATTTTATTACAAATAAGGAGAGCCTTATTTTCTCGATACCTCAAGAGTGTACTCAGAAAGGAAAAGATGGACATATTAATGAATAGTTTAAATACAGAAATGAACTATTGGTTAAGATTGCAATGTCAACGTACTTTTGAAAATGTGACTGAAATTGGGGTTACAACAAAGGAATTTTTATTGAAAAGTAGAGAGATCAAACTATACAAGGAAAAAAAAAACTTTTCTAACAATCACAATAATTCTAGCAACACTAATCGGGCCCTTCCTAACAAAAATCAGTTTTGGTTAAAGAACACAAACAAGGGCTTGGTTAATGATGGTGTTTTTGAAGAAAAAACTTAAAATCTACTCCTTTTAATCTCATGAGAGGATCTAACCAAGCAAATAATGTTAATCAATCAACGAAGATTCCTTTCAATAAGAATAATAACTTTTTGAACAACCAAGAGGTTAACAAACCAAGACCTTTATTTACTCCATCTCCTAGAAGGAAGTTCACACCCTTGGGTGAACCTCTTGAGAATGATTTGAGAACTCTCATTTCTAATAAAATTATTGTTCTACCTGAATCACAACCTTATGAATCGTAAGTAAAACCCTCATGGTTTAATGACGCCCATCATTATAAATATCACAAAAATAAAGGGAACAATATAGATGAATGCATGAGGCTAAAACATGTGGTTAAATATTTAATAGAAAATGGTGTGATCAAGGTAGAAGGGCCTCAAAATAATTAATATCACATGGCCTATAAAACTCATTTCTTCAATAATGAGAAGGGGGAATCTTCAAACAATAACAAAAACAAAAGAGGAAATGACAAAGTTAACTTTACACATTGTTATGATATATTATCAATTCTTTATCGAAAAATGATAATGCTATCAATGTTGTTGAGATAAAAGAGAAACCATCCAAAGAAACCTCTAATGTTTTTCCTAGGGGAAAAGCATCAAGAATAACCTTAAAAGGAAGTACCTCTAAGAATATTGGTCCTAATCAATCAACTTCTTTGTCAAGGCAATACAACCTAGTGGATCAATTACAAAAGATACCAGTACAAATTTCCATCTAGGAGTCATTGAAACTTTCACCTAGTCATAAAGAGATTTTTGTAAAAGTTCTTATGGAAACCACTATTCCTAATAACCTAGAGGAAGATATATTTCAAAAGATGGTGGGTTATCTTATAGCACCTCATTGTCTATCTTATTCTAAGAAAGATGATATGTCCATCAATCATCCTGAAAATATCCCCTTTCATATAGAATTTTTGATACATTAATATCGTTTCAAAAGACTCATCATTGATGAAGGAGCTGGTTTAAATATGTGTATATCAAGTATACTTAAAGCCTTAGATTTTTCCAAAGGGGATATTGATCCAAAGAATAATAGTACTATCAAGGCCTATGATGATGAAGAAAGGAATACAAAAAGAATGGTGATTTTTCCCATCCAAGTGGGCCCAATAAAAAAGGATACTATTTGTCAAGTGCTTGACATGAAATTAACTTATAATATCTTTGTAGGAAGGTCGTGGATTCATGAAATGTAATCAGTTCCTTCAACTTACCACCAATGTATCAAGTTCCTCTACATGGGGGAGGAAATTACTATTAGTGTAGACTCAAATTCATTTCAATATTGTAACATTGTTAAAAATGTGAATGAGTCATTTATTCCAGATAATAGGGAAGGGTTTACACCAAGTGCTCCTATTGAAGAAATCAAAGAAAAGTTTTGAGTCCAATTTGGAGTGTCAATTAAAATCAAGATGAAGCTAGTTCATCCGCATCAACTAAGGGTAAAGAGAAAGTTAGCTTTGTAAATGAAGGTACACAGGGTACTCATATAAGTGTTTCACATCAAAAGGAGGACAACTCAAAATTATCTAGATTTGAGAAAGAAGAAGCCAAAGAGACACACAATCAAAACATGAAGAAAATGATGCACAACTTTCAAAAATAGTACAAAATTCAGCAAAAATTAGTATCAGAGTATTTCTTGTCATAATTTTATTTACTTACTTCTCCAAAGTCACATGGATGACCATTTATCTCTCATCCACTAGAAGATTAAAATGCACACTTTGTACGGGCTAGTAATCCCTCCTCCATAGAAGAAGAAGACAATGAATTTTTAAAATGGCTTTACAAAGATGACGAGACTTCAAGTGTTCCTACCGAAAGGGTTCAACATGTTAGCATTCAAACTGATCAATATGGCAAGGGTTATCACATTATGCAAAAAATGGGGTATAAAGGAAGGGGAACCTTAGGAAGAAGGAATAAATGGATTTTATAACCTATACAACCTCCTTGGAGATCTAAAGATGAAAAATCAATAATAGGATATCAAGAGCAAGGAAATGGTTCAAACAAATTAAACGATTCCTATGAACACATTCATATGGTAGATTCTGAAAGTGGAGATGATTCTAAAAAAATATAAGTGAGATTTATTATCAAAGGCATCCTTTCATGCTCCTACCTCTAATGAAACCAGTCAGCCAAGTTTTGATCAAAGATCAAGTTCTAATCAAGAGCTAAACAATTATCAAGAATCAGATTTAAGAGAAGAATCAAATGGAACTCCTTGAGTGGGTGAACCATGGGTACCTTCATGGTTAGGAGAATAAAAATCTAGGTTTAATCCACAAGAAACCTGAGAGGAGTCGAGTGAGGACAATTTCAATTCAAGTTCTATGGAACACATTAAGCAAGCTCATGTCATAGATTTAAGTGATACAATGTATGAACCTCATAATGAATTCATGTCCTTAAACCCCATTGATACAAATTTACATGATGAAAATTTATCCCTTATCTATCCCCAACTAATTTATTGGGACCTGTCTGAGCCAAATGACATACTTTTGTTTCCAAATGATAATTCTATGGTCTTATTCAGAAATGCGGTTGAACCATCTTTCACCAATGATTTTGATTAAAGCATAGAAATGGAAGAAAGTGGACAATCTATCTATCTAAAATAGAAAAAAGATAATAAATTTAAAAAAATGAAATTTTCTAGTGGTGAAAACCATAATGTGGCAGTACTAGACCCCCAAAAAAGAAAAAAAAAGAGAGGATGTTTTCGAAGGTGAAAACCCAACTATGGCACCTAAGGAAGAGAGATTGGATACATTTATAGAACATGAGGAAAGAAATATATCCAATCCTAATTGAACCTATAGAGAAGGTTAACATTGGCAAAAAATTAGAACCAAGATTCATACAAATTTTCAGGATCTCAATCTAGCATGTCTAAAAGATTATTTTCCATTACCTAGCATTGATGCTATAATGTATTTAACAATAGGAAATTCTATTTTCTCTCTTCTGGATGGATTTAGTGGATATAATATAATTAAGATAACACTAGAATATCAAGAGAAAACAACCTTCACATACCCTTGGGGTACATTTGGTTGGAATGTCATGCCCTTCGACCTTAAAAATGCTAGAGATACCTATCAAAGGGCAATGACCACTATTTTCATGACATGATGCATATATTTATTGAAGACTATGTAGATGATGTCATAGCTAAATCCTATGAAAGAAAAGATTGTCTACCAATCCTAGAAAATATTTTCACAAGGCTGGAACAATTCAAAGTAAGGTTAAATCCTAAAAACTGTGCATTTGGGGTACAATTTGGAAAACTGTTGGGATGAATAGTACAAGCAAAAGGGATAGAGGTGATTTGGTTTTTCATGTTGGGGTTCTAATACAAATTTTAATGTAGTTAATCTAATATTTACAGAAGCCTAAATTTTCTAAAATTATAACTAGAAACCCTTCAATCGACCTATATCAAACCACGTCACAATAATTCTTCATGTTTCTTTTAGTCCAAGGAGCATAGTAATGACAAGAGCTTTTACCAGAGAGGAATTGAAGTACGATTATTGTGCAATGTTAATAGATGCAAAAACAATTGTGCATTGGTGTCACTCTACAATGGGACCATAATAAGTTTTAATAAGGTGTCGCATAAGAATTAAAACTTTAGAATAAGGAATAAAGGAATACAAGAGAAAGTTCAAGCTATCATATATATGGATGCACCAAAGAACATAATTAAAATGAGGTTATTCCAAGGAAGGTTGCAATCTATAGGAAGATTCATATCTCAATTGGAATAAAAATTCCATTCTTTTACTCAACTGCTACACAAAGACATAGTTTTCAAGTGGGATGCACAATGTGAGGAAGCTTTCTGCTTATTGAAGTCATACTTTCTAAATCCACATATACTTATGATGCCTATCAAATAAATACCTTTAAGCTTGTATATTTCAACAGCAGATCGCTCTTTAGGGGTATTATTGGATGAAGAAGATAAAAATGGAAAAGAAAAGGCAATCTATTATCTTAGCAGAACGTTGGTCAATTATGAACTTAATTATAGATTCATTTAATGAGTATTCCTTACAATAGTTTTTTCTTCCAAAAAAATATTTCATTATATGTGGGTACACAAGGTTAAGCTCATTGCTAAAATTGATCCTCTCAGGTATCTACTTAGAAAAATAACTCTCAGAGGGAGATTGGCCAAATGGGTGATGGTATTGAGAGAGTTTGATATTGAATATGTGGAAATAAAAGACATCAAGGCACATGTCATAGAAGATCAATTGGTGAAGGCTCCCCTAGTTGTTGATTATCCTATCCAAGTTTAATTTCCAAATTTAGAAATCATCAATGTTGAAACAAAAACATGGAAACTATACTTTGATGGATCTTACACACAACATGGACTAGGGGCAGACGTTATTTTAATTACACCTCAAGGTTATAAAATCCCTAAGTCCTACAAACTCATTTTTCCATGCACCAATAATATTGCAGAATATGAGGCTTTAGTCATAAGCATCAATATGGCTTTAGAATGGAAAGTAACTAAGCTGCAAGTTTATGGGGATTCTCAACTAGTCATAAATCAAAGTAATGATGAATGTCAAACAAAGGATGAAAAGTTGATACCTTACAAGAGGATGATTGATGAATGGAAAAAGTATTTTTTTTGGATCACTTTTGATAAAATACCAAGAGAAAATAACAGAGCAGCAAACGCCATGGAAACCTTAGCTTCTCTTCTTCAAATGCTAGAATAAAATGCTCGATATGATTTCTTGGTGGAAGAATCGGTGAAACCCGCATACAAATTACCTGATTCTCAAATCATTTTCCTTTTAATTAGACAGGACTCAACTTTGTATGGACCCAATTTTTCTTACTTAAAAGACCAAACCCATAATCAAAAGAGATATTTCATATGCCAAGCTTCCTGATATACCATTGTTTCTGATATATTGTATCGCAAAAGTCTTTACAGAACACTTCTTAGGTGTCTATAGGATGAAGAATAAAAATTGGCTTTATAGGATGTTCACAAAGGGATCTGTGGGTCTCATTTGAGTGGGTTAAAGTTAGCTAATAAAATCCTACGATTGGGGTACTTTTGGCCAACCTTAGAGAAAGATGTCTATCAAATTGTCAAAAGATGTAAAAAATGCCAATATCATGGGAACATGATTCACGTGCCTAAACAAGAGCTACACCCGATGACCACATATTGGCTCTTTTATTAGTGGGGGTTTGATTTAATAGGGAAAATTTATCCATCTTCATCCAATGGTAAAAAGTATATTATAACTGCAACATAGTACTTCACAAAATGGGTAGAAGTCATTCCTTTGACAACTGCAACGGGGAAACAAATTTCCATGTTTATCTTAAATTACATCCTTTTTAGATATTCCATTACTCATGCTATAATAACTAATAATGGAAAAAAATTCAAAAACAAAGGTGTGGATGAGATATGTGAAAATTTTCATATTATACATCATTCATCTTCAATATATTATCCTGAAGGGAATGTACAAGAAAAAGAGACAAAAAAAACATTCTCAAGATTTGAAGAGATCAGTTGACAATTCAGGAAGGAATTGGCATGTATAATTAAACCCAACATTGTGTGCATATAGGACATGCATCAAAACACTAATAGGGGCAACATGATTTTCATTGGTTTATGGAGCAGAGGTTGTAATACCTTTAGAGGTAAATATTCCATCCTTGAGAGTGTCCTTACAAGGTTTGATAACATATGAGGATTATAGGGTTGCAAGACTTCCACAACTTGAGCTATTAGAGGAACATCAAACACAAGCATATGAACACCTTAAGGTTTAACAAAATATAATATCAAAGAGTTATAAAAAGGGATAAAACCTAGAGTGTTTGAAATTGGTGATTTAGTGTTGAGGGATAATCCTAAAAATCACAGAGAGCGAGATAAGAAAGGAAAATGGGAAGAAAACTAGTTAAGGCCTTTTATTATCACTTCCTCCTTTGGCATAGGGACATATAAGTTGGCTGATTGTGGTGTGGATGAGTTGCAAGAACCTATCAATAGCATTCACTTGAAAAGGCTTAATACCTAATAAAAAAAAATGTATAGGTTGAAAGAGTATCAGATGAAATAATATTAGATGAATAAAGTATCATTCTTGTATAGTGAAAAGAGATCCAGAGAAAAATTCAAAAATAGTGAAAAATAGAAAAATCCAAAAAATAGTGGAAATAGTCTTGAGAAAAGAGAAAAAAGTGGAAAATGGAGCATGAAGAAAGCAAAAATATTCAAATATGGATCCCAAGAAATTTTTTTATCTTGGTGAAAACTAGGCAAACAGGCACCTTGGTAATTCAAAAGAAAAATAAAAAGAGAAAACAAATAAATAAATAAATTAAAAAAGCGCCTTGGTAGAAAAAAAAGAAAAAAAAAAGAGCAATAAATTCAAATGGTGAAAACCTAGTAAACATGCATCATTTGACCCTTAAGTATTTCTTAGTTGCATGGTCGCATTTGCAATTTTCTATCACCATTGTATATATCCTTCCATCTGTCATTTGTACACAATCATAATAAAGTCTCTGAGCAGCGTTTTGTATATACCAAGTTTTGTTCATACCTTGGATCTTATTTTCCCTAGGCAAACACATTTCTTATTCAATGGGGGACATTCATCCAAAAAAAATGAATTTCATCAAGTAGGCACCAATTCACACGAATCAATGCATCAAACCGGGGAACTTGATCTTTGGCCTTCAATTCATTATCTCTTGCCACAAACTTAATCCTTGACCTTCACTTGGCTTATTATTATCAGGATTAAAAATGTAAACCAAAGGATCAAAATGGATGAAGTTCTATTTGAAATATGGATACAATACTAGCACTTAATTTTGATGGGATTTTTAGATTCGTGAGTCATGTCTTTCTAGCTAATCCATGATACTTTGACTAGATTAGCAAGGATGAAAGCATGATATTTTTTCTTGATTTCTGTGTGACTATTTTTAAGATTGATTCATGGAAGTATGAAACTTTGTCTAAAGACATGATCATCAAAGAACCATCAAGGACATTTTCATACGGAGGGGATTTAATCTCTACCTTTTTACGCAACAAGATACCTTGGTCATTTAGATATTTTGTATCTTAATATCAACATTCACTTGCAATATTGAATCCAATGAAAATGATATTCATACTCACATAGTTTATAAATCCAACTAGTGAGGGTTGTACCAATTTTATAGGTTTGAAATATGAAAATAATAGTATTCATATCATCATGATTTGGTAATCTGAGTAGTGATGATTGTATGGGTTAGAGATACCAAAAAGATCAATGATGGAAATTAATCCATGCATTATTTGCAGAAAGTGATAGTTGGTTGCATCATATAGATTAATGGCATAAAAGGATTTCTTAGGTTAGGGAGTAAATTCATCAAAGGTTGACATCATCATAGTTCTTTTTGAATTGAATATGTGGGATTTTTCATCAAAAACAACATAAAACATCATCAAAGCATTAAGCATTTATCATTATTCATTAGTATCGAAAACAATTAAATCATAAATCATTTCATCGTTAAGGTGCATTTCATCAACTCATATTGCATTACAAAAATACAAAAAAAGTAAAGTACAATGCATTCATCATTTAGGTTCATTTCATACATTTTCATCATCATTAAGAGCATTAAAATAAACAACATTATCATACATTTTGCATCCATCTATATTATGTCATACTTATGACAACTCATACAAAACATATAAAAGTAAATGCATAATAGAAATCATGTAGAAGTGCATTCATATATCATCAAAAACTAGAAATCCCACATATAATGACATCATAAAGAGAACGTGGAATTATGATTAAGAGTGTCTATCATCAAAGTGATAATCAAATGTATATCAAGATACATCAACCAAAGTATACATCAAATATTTATCAAAATACATAATAGGTACATCATATAACAAGAGGGAGGCTCATGATCTCAACCAGGGGCACCATCTATACCACTTGTGCCACCTATGCCATATGTATGATTTGTGCCTCTGCCAGCTGAACTACCTGGATTTTTCTAAGGCACCTGACTAGTCATAGCTACACTAGGCCTATGTGTCATCATAACCATAAAAATCTATGTTATGGCAGTAAATTGATCCATCCAGTTGCTCATAGGTGTCATCCCAACATGAAGAGACCTAACATAGTGAGTGAAAATATCCATAGCATGTGGTGCTAATGGAGCCTATGGTGCTACTAGAATATGTGGTGCTATTAGAATTAGAGGAACCTATCTATCCTACGCTAGCCGAATATATCTAACTACTCTCTAACATCGCTAACCCCAAAATTCTAATTAAATCAAAGTATCCCTACCACCAATCCCACCAACCCTCCACTATACTAGAATAACTCACATTTGTACTTGGCCACCACCACTCATCCTCACCCTATCTCTACCTCTCTAACCACCTTCAACTCCACCTATCCACTAAACTCTCTATCTCACATGTCCACCACCTCTCCCACTACCACCTCTGACTCTGTCATCATCTAACTAATCATCTATGTCAGTTATCGGCTCACCTGGATCTATAAATTATGGAAATCTATGTCAAGAAGACCACTTAGTATAATATGCTAACATCCCAACATACACTATATGATCTAACATGTCCCATGCCATGTAGCCCATCATGTATATCTCATCACAAGCATAACGATACTCCACCTGTGGACCCTGTTAGCTCTTTTTCTTGTAGCACAACTTTTAATGTGACAGTATACTTATATACTTGAATGCAAACTCGTATTTCATGCAAGAGAAAGGTTAATTGATGAGGGTATTAGACAACATCTGGGAAAACTATTACCTCCTCCTTCTTTTTTGAGATCCACTGGCTTAGGTAGGTATTACCTATGGATGATTACTGAATGACACTATCTTTTAAGTGGATTATCTTCTTACGAAAATGCTGAAATGAACTTTAATGGATCAACAAGTAAATGACTATGCAAATGAATATGAATATCATGATATAGAGCTTAATGAGCCATACTAGTATTTTGACAAAAACAATTAGTAAGGTAATAAGGATTCTAATCCTTCTTCCTTTTTCTGTTCTTATGAACCTCAGGAGGGATGACCTATTTTGATTCTCTCTTAAAGGAATCAGTAAACTGAATTGTATTCCTTAAACACAATTAATTGAATGGAATGTATGTTTGATATGTGAATGATTTGATAAATTGAAATACTGGTTGGAGAATGAATAATTACTTAGCCAACTATAAACCAGTGCCTTATCCTTGGGCTATGAGTTAATATCTAGTATAACTCCATAATAAGGTGATTAATAAAATACTTGCAACAAAGATAAAATGCCTTACAGATTATCCTCTCTATAAATATATCATCATATCCTTAAACTAATTCTAAGCTCTCTGGGGTCACTTGAAATAATTAATCCTTCCTTGAAGGAGCTTACAAATGATTGCACAACCACCTTGTGATCAGTATGTCTAAGTACCTTACAAGTAAACATACAAGAACTATAACAATAATGAAAAGAGACAATCCAAGATGCTAAAAAGAGATTGCAAAATATTTATATTAATGTCTTAAAGCTTCAAATACATATAGATAGACAAATAGTACAAAGGCTCAGACACATTTTAGTAGTCTTCCTTATAATACATTTCACTAATTTCCAACTCCAACCCCTTATATAATGATACAGGAGCACTATATATAGGCCTAAACCATCTTTGAATCCTTAAGATAAGCATGCTACAAGCTTTAGATGGTTTAGAAGACCTAACCCTAAGAACTTAGAAAAGAAAAAAAGATAGAAAAGCTCCAAGCGTTGGAAGGACAAAACTAAAGAATATGATCTAATATGCTTCTTGCCTTCTTGTGGATGTCGGCAACTTTGTCTGTATAGGTTCAGGATAGAATCTAATATTTTTCATAAGATCTAGCAAACGAAAATACAAGCTAACTTACACTCGTCTCTTTAAGATTGCTAACCTTCCTGTGCTCATAGAACAGGTGCCATGTGTCCTTCTATTCCTCATCCATGATGTCCAAGTCAACTGTAACAAGATTTTTCTTCATGGGCTTTGTCATGATGTCTCATGCTGTTACATCTTCCTCCTTTGGCCATTCAAAGCTCTGTATAATTTCCAACTAGGCATTCTTCCTTTCCCATCTGGCATCAATTATGCTTTTTACATCTATGATGAATTTATTACAGTCTGTCTCTCCTTTAATTTCTTCATCCAGAATGTTATTGTATCTCTCCATGTCCATCTCTCCTTGATCAAACATATAAATATCTTTATTGGGTAACACATTGTCAAACTCTGAGCCCATAGCCCTAACGGCTTGATCTAATTGTCCTCAGTTCTGATGGGAGGCACAAATATATTTTAACTCACCCCAAACATATTTAACCTTGCTTCTATCTGGTTTTATTTTCCTTTGAAGAATGACAAGGTGGCTCCAATTTTCTCTATCTTTTTCCCAACCAAGGTAACTATTTCTGGTAAGTCTGACCTTAGTGGTTGAACAGATGCCAATCTCTCAAAAAGTGTTGTCCTGCCAGACCAAGTTGAATAGTAGGGATTCAAAATTGAAATAAAACTATTCACCTCCACTTGTAAGCCTGGAAAATTTCCATAGGCTCCATTTACTACATCAATTTTATCTTTTATAATGTTTATTCTATGCTGCAAAATTGATGTTATTGCACCAAAAATTACACTGTTATGCTCACTGATCTGTTGCCCTATTTCTGCTTCTATCTCCCCTGTTTCCTCTATTTGGATTTCTTCATCTTGCAACTCTTTTGGCTCAGTAGGGGAACCCTCTGGCATATCTTGTAGCTATTGAGAAATCTCAGCTATGAGCCTCTCTTCGTGCCTTGATTTTTATTAGCCCCAACTCTCTATCCTTGACAATGTCACTAGTAAGCTTCTTCACCTTTTCATACATTTGCACTGCTTTGGCCTCATTCAGTTGTGCAAATTGTGTTGGAACTTGGGAGATCTCCTTGTCTCCTATATTCTAGACTGACCAAATTATTTTATTTCCTTCCATTTTTTCTTGGATGTTCAAAAGGGCTGGCTTTTGATCTTTTGGAGCCAAGCTCAACATTGCTAGTGCCTAAGACTTGGGGTTGTATCCAAACCCTCTAATCATGTCAAAAAACCTGTGTTTCTGATGACCATTTCACATCAGGTTTTTTTCTTATCTAATCAATGATAAAGGTTGATGCCAAGTCCCAACCCTCTACAAGTAACATTCCACTTTCCTTAACCAGTTTCCTTGCCTGCTCTGGTGTAATCTGCTATGATTCAGGATCATATTCCTCCAATATTTATAGAGCTTCTTGGGTCACTGGGTCACCACCTAGAAATTGCAATTGTGCACCCACATGTTGTTTCTTGTTCCAGATGAGGTAGTCTTTAAATTCCTTTGTCTTGATGAAATTATCATCCTTAAGGAATTGATATTGGTAAATCAATCTCTCATCTGTATAGGTTCTAAGAGGTAGCTCTTCCTTCTCTTACACATATTTTTGCAATTTCTTCCCTGTTCTGTTCTATTTTCTCAGTTGGTGATCATAGGGCCTATTTCCAGTTATCAGGGCACCAATTCTATCTTTCTTCTTTTCTCTTTTCTAAGAAGGTTCCCCTATTTCAACCTTTTTTCTCTTAGGTGGGGGTTCATTTGTCACTTCCTTCTGAGGGACCTATGATAGGTCAATAACATCTTCACCCTCAATAACTTGTTCTTTTGCAATTGCTTGATTGACTGGAGGAGAGTTTGGTGTGGAGTATCCTTCATCACTATCATCATCATATTCTAATTATGAGTTCCCTTTGTCACCTTTCTATGGAACTACTAGTGCATCCTCTAACTGATTGCACAAGAGAGTGTGAGAGTTTATCATAGCATCTAGCCTCTTCAAATAAGGCATATCTGGGAAGAATCCCAGAAAATTAAGGCCCTTTCTCTTCACTTATCTTTCTAAATCCATAAGTTCATTGAAATTATCTTCTCTCTTATCCACCTCCTCATCCTCCAAGATATTCCTTATCAAGTACTCTTCCATGCACTCGTCATGGTCTTTGGTGTAGGGGATGGTTGGTCTCAGAAATTTTTTTGCACTAAGGATGAAACGCTTTGTATCTATGTATCTATAAAGAGCCACATTCATCCTATAATGGCTCATCCAATTATTCACAGGGTCTAATTCCCTCTTCCCAATTGTAAAATTATGGATTTTGAACTGTCTTAAGGTAAATGTACCCTTCTTATGTGGAGCAAGGTGTTCCTTACCAGTTAAAATGAGTTGCCTTATGAATTCCATTGCACCAATCCTTGGTGGCACATGAAATGGAAGGAAATGGGGAGGGTGGGTACAACCATACACCCTAATCAGTGTAAATTTCTTCCCATAATAAAATCACCCCATTTGTGGTCTCATCGCCATTTGTCAAGATATTGGCAGGGTCTAAGTAGTTGAATTACTTTGATTGACAACCTTGTTTTATTGACACCTATGCACTGAAGAATTGGATACACTACCCAATTTTAAAAGGCACAGAACTCGTGCCCCTAGAGGTGTAATTCCACACTCTTAGCCAGAATTAAATGATGTTAGGTTGGCCTTGATGAATCTTCTATGGCCTTAAACATTGGCAATTCATGATGGGGAAATTGTAGTACAGGATCAAATGCATCAAAACAAAGTAATGCATGAATCTAGGGTTTTCTTTATTTTTCTAAATATCCACAAACCCCTGGTGCATCTCATTAATGATATAATGGATATAATAAAAGTTAGTACTAGTCTGAGGGCTCTGCATGTCCAACACCATCATTAGGATATTTGAAGTAATCCTCTCTAGCCCCCCATCTTTTTTCCTATCACCCTGCATAGTGCATATGATATATACTTCATATAGAAGTTCAAATCTTTGTTGTAATATGGGGCATTTCCTGGGATGGGTGCAATATAATTATTCATTCTCTTTGGAACATGGTGTTCTTGAATTAATTTGGAGGCAATACCACTCTCCCTTGTATATCTATTCTTCAAGCTCTTCAGGTTGATCTCAGTAGTCATGGGATGGTATAAATTAAAGGCTTTCATTAAAGAATTCCTATCTAGGGTTACTAAGGCTTTATCATCATCCCTCTTGATTATTTTTGTCAAGTTGTCAAACCTACTGGCCATTTCCACGATGAAATCGGCATCTACAAATATGTCTAGGACAATAATCTTGGTTAATCAACAGGTCCATGGGTTTGATATGGGTACAAATTCATCATTATTATTATAGAAATAATTGAACAAAGAATAGCCAGAGGACCCTAGGTTTTTGGCATCTCTAATAAAGCTCAAATTATCAGTAAGGGTATCAACACTTACCTTTCTATTCTAAGTTGATCCTGGCAGTAAGGAAATGAATTCTTCTTAATAGTTGTGTTTCCCTTTCATGTCATCATCTGCATCATCACTCCTTCCACTGGTAGATGCCACACTTACTACACTACTCACCTTGTCCAGTTCCAATACATGTTACCAATATTCAAACAAATCTCCTCAAAACCCTCACCACAGGCTATGAATTACTCTGTAATCTGCAATTCTTAGCACTGAAAATACTGCCAATCATAATTCCTTCTGAAATCTTGACCAAGAAATCACTTTTATCAATATGCACTACTGGAGAGATCTACTCTTCCTTTAAAATGATGAACTCTTTAAAATTTCTAGATCTGAAAACTTGGAACCTTGGTAAGAATGAAATGACAATGGATAGCTTACTTATAACTGAGAAATCAATGGAGAAATCTCTTCACAACTAGTAAACTTAAAATTCAGTAACTTGCACCATTAGTTTATGCAGTGTGACATCAATTTTTGTTCTAGTTGTGGCAATTCAAACTAACATGTAATCAATTTTCAATGAGTGCTTTTTCTTATAAAAATAGGTTATAAAATTTGAAAAGGGATCAAACTCAAATCTAACTAGCTGTTATAATCATATTTTGGCTATTTTTCCATTTGGCAAAATATTTGAAATCTTATTGGTCAGAAACTATACATCATGGCATCGCAGAAAAGACTTCTTTTAACCCTGGTTTTACTTTTGGAGACCTAGCGAATGTGTAATCTCCTTGTCGCTTGATATTCATTCTGATTACGATTTGTTATTGAGACTTAGCGACTGTCGTTGGATGAATATTCAGATCAACGGTTGTCTCCTTATCTCTTAATCTTTTAACTTAACTCATCTTCTTATAGAGACACTGCGACTAAGCCTACACTTAACTGTTCTTCAACCTCAGGTCACATCTAGAGACTTGGCGACTGTTATATCTCCATGTCGTGGAACCACATCTCTAACTCATGGTTTATCTGGAGACCTCATGACAAATTCCTTTAGTGTCATTATTTCTTAATATTTTTACTATTATGATTTCCATCTGGAGACAACACGGTTGTCGTTGATCTCCTTTTCCTTCACATTTGACAGTTGTCACTAAGTCTCCTAAACCTCATTGCAAACCCTAACTTGGCATGAGACTTTGCGACTAATGAACATGTGTCTTATTTTTCTTTTTGTCTCCTGATCGCTAGATCTTGTTTGACTTTTTAATTTCTTTCCACACCCACGTGACTACTGTCAAATTTGGCTTTCATCTTGTGGTTGTCGCTATGTCACCTGATGATCAACTTAACTCATTGTTTCTTCTACGACTAGGCGACAACACTATTATCCAAACTTACTTTTAACTAAGGTTTATCTAGAGACTCAGCGACTGTTAAATCTCTGTGTCACTAGATAAATTTGAAACTGCAGGGTTTATCACGAGATAAGCCGACCACCGTTAGATTGAATCTAAGATGAACGGTCAGCGCCCAGTCTCCTGATCTTTAAAAGAATATTCCTTTTGTTAAGAGACAACATGACCAATGCATTTTGCCAAGTCTCCATATTAAATGGAATATTCACTTTTCTTCATGAGACTAAGTGACAAATAATAATCACATGCAAATAACCAAGCATAAGTTATGAAAAAAGTAACTTAAAAATAGAACTCAACTGAGAAATTTAGGGCTTTTTTGCATTTTCAAATAGAAATGACCCTAGGGCTTAGGGTTTTTGGCATTTTCAACTAGGTTTTGAGCTAACACAATATTTGCAGAGGTATATAAGTGATTCCAGACATGATTTTAAACCTTTCGAGCATAGGCATGACAGGAAACTTCAAAATTTTACAAGGCAGACTCAAAAATAAGAAACACAACCAACAGTGGCTCTATCTGAGGATGGCTAAACACAATTTTATGACAAGAACCATAGAATATTTGGTTGCAGACCTTTTCAAAAAATTAAGGCGACGCTAACTAACCTACTGCAAGAAAGAAACCCACCACTGAAAAGAAACTATGGTACATATAATACATACTTAATTGTGGATAAAAATTTGATTTTCAATTGAAAAAAGGTTTCAGAAGTTTCCCATGCACAGGAAACTCAAAATATTCTCCATCCATATTCTTCAAAAGATAAGAATCCTTACCAAATCTCTGTGAAATGACAAAAGGTCCAAGCCACAATGACTCCAACTTCTTGTGCTTTCCTTTATCTTATGCTCTTACATTCCACTGAAGAACGAGATCATCTGGATGGAATTTTATGTTGCTAGACCTTTTTTCAAAAATATATTTCATCTTTTACTGCAAATTTATGTTCTCTTTTTGGCTATCCTTTCTAATTTCATCCAACTCTGCAAATCACATCATTATGTTTTTCATATTGTCAGAAAGCTCTAGTTGTTCTTGTTGTATGAACTGGTATACTAGTAAAAATTATTAATAGACATTCTTGATTTCATACCATATACAAGTTCAAATGGTGATTTTCCTGTTGCCTTTTTTACTATTACCCTGTCAGCCCATAATGCCAACTTCAGCTTTGTATGTCATTCTCTCTTGTTCTTCTCAAGAGTCTTCTTCAAGATTTTTAATATAATTTTGTTACTAGATTTAGCTTGTCCATTTGCTTGAGCATGATATGGGGATGAATATGACATCATTATCTCATATGTCTCACAAAAATATTTTATCTCATCTGATCTAAAACACATGGCATTATCCATTGCTAACTTTGTAGGCACACAAAACCTAGTTAAAATGTTTTCCATTAAAAATTCAGTAACAACCTTACCTTTTGCCTTTTTTGTGGGGATAGCCTCAATCCATTTTGTAAAATAATCTATGTCTACAAGTATCCAACTATGTCCACAACTGGATTTTTCTCAAAATTCAACTATAAAATCAATTCCCCACATAGAAAAAGGAGCTTCAACATTCACAGGGTTTAGTAACAAGGCTCTTGAAAATTTTAACTTATTTGTGAACCTTTGACATGGCTCACATCTCTTGACAAATGTATGGGTATATTTGACTTAGCTGGGCCAAAAATATCCAGCCCTTAGAATTTTATGGGCAGTAGTCTTAGCAAAAAAATGACCTCCACATACCCCAGCATGTATTTCATTTAACATCTTCTCACATTGACTTTGATCTAGACATAACAATAATACACCATTCCTATCTTTATAGTATAAATCTCCTTGTACTAAGATGTATCTCTGAGCCTAGAATCTGAGACTTCTCTTTTGGTTATCTGTCATAGCATTATGACACTTGTCATTTTTCAAGAAATATACAATATCGGCATAAAATGGTTGTTTCTCTATACTTATGATTGTCTGATCATGTATCTTTGTATTATTTACTTGTACCAAATCCAAGTTCTCCTCTTTCATGAGTTTTTCCAAACCTTGACCTCTTACCAATTTTTTAATGTGGATTTCTAAATTGAATTCCTGGATTCGGTTAATCCACTTACATCTCTTTCCAGTCACTTCTAATTGGGTAAGAATATCTTTCACTTTTGAATGAGACACATATGCCAACACCTGACAAAAAAATAAGTATGGCCTAAAAGATTTTATAGCTTTTACCAAGGCATATGCTTGCTTTTCCATCATCTCATAATTCAGTTCTGTAGCTAGAAGGGATTTTCTAAAAACGGCTATTGGATTTTCAAACCCTTCCTCATCTTTTTGTAATAGAACAACAGCTATAGTGTGAAAAGATGAAAATGAAAATAAAGAAAAGGGCTTACTATAATCTGGAGATTTCAAAATAGATTCCTCTTGTATTGGTTTATTTATTCTCTCAAATGATACTTGAGCCTCCTCAGTCCATTGAAATTTTGCATCTTTCTTTATCAATTTGATAATTGGTTTGACAATATATGCAAAATTAGCCATGAATCTTATGACAAAATTTATCTTTCCTAAGAAATATTGTACTCCTTTTATATTTTTTGGAGCAGTGACATTTTGGATAGCCTCTATTCTCTCAGGGTCTATCCTGACTCCATCTTTGGACACTATATGTCCCAAACATTTCCCTTATGTAACTCCAAAGTGACATTTTCTAGGGTTTAGTGAAACACCATATTCTAAAGCTTTATTAATGATTTTCTATAGATGTTCACAATGATCCCCTTCTTTTTTAGAATATGCAGTCAAATCATCTTGATAAATAACCATAAATAGATCAATAAATTCTTAAATGCCACATCCATGGCTCTCTGGATATTTTCTCCTGCATTTATTAATCCAAAGGGCATTCTGACATAAACATAGGTTCCACATGGAGCAGTAAAAGCAGTCTTGAATTGCTTTGATTCTTTCACAAGTACCTAGTTGTAGCCTGAGAATCCATCCATCATTGATAGCAACTCACAACCAGTTACCCTATGCAACATTGCTTCCATGTTTGGTAAAGAATAGTTATCCTTTAGGGAAGAAATATTCAAGTTTCTAAAATATACACACAGTCTTATATCACCATTCTTCTTTCTTACTAGTACTAGGTTTGAGACCCAAGTTGAGTGTCTGATAGGCTGAATAATTCCAGCATCTTTTAACTTCATCAACTCTTGTTGCATCTTAGGAGCCAACAAATGATTAATATGTCTCTTCTTTTTTCTAAATGGTTTCATATATGCTTTGAGTGGGATTTCATATTGGAAAAGATCCTCTCTATAAGCCTTAAGATCTTCATATGATCAAGAAAAAACATGCTTATGTTTTTTTAGTAGTTTTATCAGGTTGGTTCTAACATGAGAGTCTAAATCTTTTCCAATATAAACTATTTGAGGAGTGGTCTATGAACCCAAATTTATCTCCTCTAGATCCTCAATTTTAGCATTGCTTACTCTTACTATATGTTCATTCTTATTAGTAAAAAATGTCTGAAGTTCTACCAACCCTTTAGGAATCTGGTTAGAACAGAGTTGGACAACCTCATCGCCCAATACACAATCCTTTCCATCAATGAACTCAAGTAGACTACTGCAATCTATACGTTGGTCCTCATAATGATCAAGGCACTGAAGAAATCTAAGGATATCTTGGTCATCCTCAAAAACTTGCCAGTTGTAAAAGTTGTCTGGGACAACTGGTCTTCTTTTAACTTCAACAATTGATACCCCATTTAAGGTCATATTATCAGTTTTCAAAGCCACATTGGCCAAGAAATATTCCATAATTTTTCTAGACCTTTCTACCCAATTTATATTAAAGGCATCAAAGAATTCTATTTGGTCCCAAATAGCATGTCTATACATTTTTTATCTGTCATTATTTACAGTATACTTGGACCTTAATTGGGCTACTACTAACTCTGAGTCACCATAGACATTTAAACATTTTATACCATTCTTAGTAGAAATTTCTATCCCTAGAAACAATGCTTCATATTCTTTTGTATTATTTGTACACTGAAAAGATAGCAAAAAATAATATTTGAATGTGGTACCTGATGGAGATATGAGTAGATCTCCAGCTCTTGATCCTTCTTTTGAATAGGCTCCATCAAAGTACATTTTCCACAAACCATCACTTTGTACAGATAAATCCTTCACCAAAGGATCAACATTTTTATACTGGTGAGTACTCCTTTTTATTCTAAAATTTTCCATGTCAATATCGACACAATAATTAATATTTGTATCCTCAAGCAATTCTATCATGTGAGGTGTTCTTCCCTCTCTATATACCTTTACATTTTTTCCAGCTATATTGAAAGTGGCATAGGATAGGTCACACTGTATACTTCCACCCATTTAAGCACTCCATTTTTCTAGATAACAACATGCCATAGTGTGGTGGTATATCAACCACTAGTACACTCATAGTTAACATTGTATCTGGGCACATGGCTAATTTGTAGGGCAGGGCTTCAATAGTTCCAACGAAAGGGATTTATCTTGCATCCATTGCTTGACATCTCCCATGGGGATTATCCACTTGTAAACCCATGGACCTCATAATCTCTACTGGTATGACTATATTGGATTCTCATGTGTCAATCATAAAATTTTCTAGCATCTTTCTATTTATAACAAATGTTAAGAAAAAGGGGTCAACAACCCCTACAAAAGTGTTTGTTTTTAAGTAAATCTGAGGGATCTTAGAGATCATCCCCTCAGGCTCTTTTCCCTTTTTTTTGAGTTTCTTTTCAATATTCTCTTATTTCTGAGGTTTTATCAGTGACACATTATTCAATACTTAAAGAACTTTATCTTTGTGTTCTTTTATTCTCATCATCTCAAGGAATGGGAGCTTCACAGTCATCTGAGATAAGCACTGTCCCATATCTACTGGTGTATACTTTACATAAATGGTTTTAGATCTTTCTACAATGATGTTATTCTCTTCAATCTGAATATTCACAGTAGGTTCTTCCCTCCTAGATTTCTTATTTTCTACTTTAGGGGAAGAAGAAATTTCTTCTAGCTCTTTAACCTTTTCTACATGTACATATTTTTGTTCATTGGCTTTGTTTACTATTTTGACCTTAGGTCTATTTACATTTTCCCCAGGTCAATAATTTTTAGGTACATATTCGGCATCTATTTTGTTTTATTTTATTAAGATGCCTGATGGTTGACTACCAGCATTACCCACCACTCTGTTTCTTAGGTGATAATTGTTTCTATCTTAGTTTACCAAATCAGCAGTGATTCTGGCTTTTTCCTCATCAGAGGATTTTCTCACTACTAGAGATTCCTGACTATTTTGGGCATAACATCTTATGTGGTCATCCCTTTCTTCTTCTTCTCTATCTAACAAAATTTGTTGTTGATGAATTTCTATCCTTCCTTGCGAGCCATATATGTCATGATTTTCAATTTATTCATCAGAATCCATATCATGACAAGAATATGCATTATTCATACTATAATCACATGAATCATCTTCATCCTTCTCTTGATCCTCATTTTCTTTTAAGTCAAAGGAAACAATGCAAAAATCAGGGTTGTGTGGTGCCTCACAGGCTTCACACCAAAATTTATCATTGCACATGTGAATAGTATGTTTGTGTAATGGATCAGGAGTCCTATTCTTAGGTTTTTCCTTCCTTAATGGATAAATAGGCTTACCATCTTTAAATTGGGAACCATAGGTATAGTTTTGCATCCTATTTTGTGGATTTAATTGTTATTGTAGGATGGTTTATTATTTTGTGGAGCCTTATACTCCTTGTAGTCAGGTTCCTTTTGATTGTTTGTATCAAAGCGTAGATCCTCTCTTTTACCCGATTTCCCTGATATTCTCTTATTCATTTCTATGTTCACAACTGTTTTATAGGCTTCTATTGAAGTTCTAGGATTTTTTTATCCTTCAGTGCATAGCCCAATTTTGAATCAAACACATTAAGATAGGTAGAAAGACATACCTTTTGATCCAACTTCATCTTTTGGAACAACTTATGCATAGCTTGCTAAAATCTTGTATTGAACTTTGTTACTTCTTCATTTAAGTTCTTCCTTATATTATTAAATTCATTAATAAAAAACCCTTCATTAGTCTTGTCACCATATTGATCCTTGAATAGATCAATCAGTTCATCCATTATTCCTACAGAACCATGAGATAAGCTCCTAAACCATTCCCTAGAATCTTCTACTAGAGATTGTACAAATAATTTCATAAGAACATCTTCATGATTGATATTTAAATCATCTATAGCATCAAATAATTTTCTTAAATTTTCTTCACAAGTTACAATATTATTACTTGAACATTTTGCCAGCTTCTCTCCCATATCCTCTGTTATTACATTAGGGTAACCTGGAATTCCAAAGAAAGAAAATTAATTGTACCTTTCTGCAGTAAGGGGTCTCCTTTAAAATTTGTCATTCTCCTTGGGAGCAAAGAATTTTCTATGGTCTTTGAAAGAAGAAGCCTTATTTTTTGATGTTGTAGCATCTTCTGTATCAGCAAAAGAAATAGTAGGTGACTACAATAATTCAATTTTTATTTTCATTTCAATGGTAGCAGCTTTTGCTTCAGGTTTTTCCAACATATTAGCCATAGTTTCTTTTTCTTTTCTAATCTATTCAAGTTCAATGTCTAATTTATACATTTTCTCAATCGTGTTCTTTTGAGTTTTAGGATTCTCAACTTCTATTTCTGCAACTTTACTCTTTCCTTTATCTTTGAAGTCTTGAGAACCTAAACTTATGTGGGTGCTAGGAATCTCCTGGTCTCTACTTGGCTAAACAATTATCTTAGAAACACGTAGCAGTGGACTGCTACTTCAGGATTGGACACCCTAATTGGCTGCTAAGTGGATTATTTAGTCTCATTTAATTATCGACCAGGGACATAAACCTTGAATGGTATTTGCAAAGTATATGCTTCAAACCTTCTTGATTCTCATGGCTAAACCTATGGAATTGAAATACATTATGCTTCAGGAATCTATACTATCTAAACTGAATGCAATTACTCTAAGAAAATAGTTATCACGAATAGGGGTTACTCTATTCGCCTATACCGCAAGAACAGTCCACCAGTTCTATTACCAGTGGCTATAGGAACATCAAAGTTCTATTTACTTCTTAATGAACAAGGGAATAAATTATAATCTAATAAAACAATTCACTCACCAAGTGGGTCCCCTTGGATGAGTGAATAGAAATACAAACAAGATAAGAGACTGAATCTCAAATTATGCACTCTATTCATTCATGGAGAAAATGTACTTGGAAAGTAAAAATAGTGTTACAATGTTAACTTCTATTCCAGAAATTATATCAACTAGCTCCCGACCCTGAGAACTACAAAAGTTGGATTATTTAAAGATAAACTACACTACTCCCTAAATCTAGGATCACTCCATTAATGAGGATCACTAATGCATACAATGTGCTCATAACATAAAATATCTAACAGCAATAGAAAGTCTTCAAGTTCTTCCCAGAATATAGCATGTAGTGGTTCTAGATCTACGCGCAGTGTTTACTTAGGAATCGAATTGACTTGTTCCTTCGCAAAATTCCCGCAACACGCCCTTATTCAACCACTTTACTTAATTCCTTTTTTTATGCTGGTGCTTCTATGGGTAACAGCTGTCGCTGACTCCTTCAACACCATTCTGGTATTCTTGAATGCGCCATGACTTGATTCCTACAAAATGGTTCACATCACAACTTTCGATACATAAATATATTCTATCATTTAATACTAAGAAAGAAGTGTTAGTTTCCATTCGATATTCTTGCACAACATTCGGCTACAGGAAGGAGACTACCCTTAAACATAGCATAGGAGATAGCATTATTTATTTAGCATGCAACTACTTATATCTATGACTTCCATCCATCAGTTCTAAGCAAAATACATCATGTCTTTACCATCCATTTTACCTACTTATGTTCTTACATATATAAAATATATAAAACCATAAGTTTAAAGTCTCTATTCTAAAAGAAAACTTCTGAAAAAGAAAGTAAAGAACATGGAAAATATGGCCTTTTGAGAGGCTCATCATTCTCCTCAACTGCACTATTATTGGTCCCCAGTAATCATGAAATTATGGATCCTGGCCCTAAGCCTTAGGTCGCTGGCGGTCTTCTCACCTGGTTCATCAACAACATAGTTGAAATATCGATGGTTGTCTTAAAGCCTTCCCCACCTCTATCTTTCCTAACCCATGTCATGATTGTCTGCGCTTTCATTCACTGCCAGTAAAGCCTACAGGAGAATAGGAGGTTGAAACCTTAAGAGCATCCAATAATGCAGCTGTGTTCGGCCCAACATTTTAAACCATGGGGCTCGGTGAGTAGCAAGAATTAAATTCTGTGGACAATGAGGCTCCCTGATTTTTAAGTCATGGGGCATCCGTATCCACCTCTGCCTACAAGCTGCAATCATGGCCTCAATATCTTATGATGAATGTTGTTCCCAATCTGTGTATACCTACTCTCTGACTGGAAGAACCTTGCGAGACCCACTATGATTCATTGTGATTGATATCCAATCAAGGAAAGTCTACCTAGAACTTGAAACTTCAGGTCTCATCACTAGGGGTGTTTCTGCTTCACTATCTCTATATGGTAGAGCCTGATGCTCTCTTCTGATCACATTCTGAATCTAGGACATTACTTCCCTCAACTGAACATCCCCCATGTAAAGAAGTGAATTCCAATCTCTATTATCAGGCACAACTAGATTGTGCAAGTATAATTCACATAACAGGTTCTTGATGGCCATGGGTGCTAACTAGAAGGCATCATAAATTTTTTGAGGTTTAGCAATAGAAGGATTTAATCCCTCTACGATCCTTGTCAATTGAAAGTTAACAAATTGTTCCCTAAGGAATAATGCATAAACTGGAGAAGGTGACCTACATGCCATTGCTGCAGGAATCAATTTAGTTATCTGCTCAATTCTCCTCTCCAATACTGCAATCTAATTTGTTTTCTATTCAAGTTGACAAGCCTGCTCCTCAATTATCCTTTTTAGTTTTTCTATCTACAGTTCCCATTGTGTCTTTTCCCATGTGAAATTTTGGTACAAACTTAATCTTGCTACTAGCGGCGTCGATAAATCTAGTGGTGGCATGGGTTCTTGCTGAAGAATATTAATCCACCCAGATGCAAGTTGAGGGATCTTTACTTCCTCCTTTTTAGTGGAAGTAGTCCCTTTTCCTTTGTCACTAGATTTCACTAAATCATTTGCCTAGTAGGATTCATCAATGAAATCTTTTCCTTTCCAAATGATAAGGGTTTTCATCGAATCATCCTCTTGGGATGACTCTGCTGCCCTGACCAACATGTCCAATCTATCTCTATTCAACTATTCAAACACTTCCTCAATAATGTCCTCATCTACTGTAGGAAATTCATCAGGGGGAAGATTCTCTAAACTATCATTAGAATTTTTCCTGATAGAGTTATTGAAAGATCCCTCTGTTTTTATAGAATAATTATCACTGTCTACAACAATGTATTCAACTTGTGGATTAGCTATAGCTTCATCATCCATGTCATGGGCTAGGGTATCACTATCTATTCTTTTTGAATCCATTTCCTCCAAAGAGGACTTCTCTACAGATTCAGAGGATTCAACATTTATAATTGAATTAGGGGTTTTGTTTGCTTTACTAGTACTAGTAGAAAGTCTAGCACTTTTCCTGACAAGGGTTTGAAAAGAGCTCATAGGTTCCTTGCATTTATTTCTACTAGAGGACACCTCCTCCATAATGGCTACATGAGGTTCTTCTAGCATCACCTCTTTGGGAGAAGGCAAGGGTTCCTCAGGTATGTTACCCACATTTTCATTATCAGTTGGTTGTTGTTTTGGAGTCATACCCTCTGTATCTATGCTTTTACCTTTATCCTTCATAACAGTAGACCTATTTTCCTCAGATGGTGAAGTATTAGGAGTAGCATTATCTTCCCTAGTTTTCCCTTTCTTTTTATCAGAAACAAGAGTACTATCTTTGCAGGATCTTTTCCAAGATAAGGCAGGTCTAGAAGAGGACACTTTAGGAACAAGTTCTATTTTATGAATTACTTTGCGAACTCCCATTGCCGTATTAACCCTACTACCTACACCCTGGCCTCTAGGGCCAACCACCCTAGGTGCTAATTCTTCCATGGCCAATATTTCTTCCCAAGTCCCAATTGACTATTTAATTAACTCCCTTTCTACAACTAGCTTAATTAAACAGTGATGGGAAATAGATTGAGCTTTTCCTGACTAAACAAAAGACACCTTCTTTTTCAGAATATTAAAAAGAAAACTAAGTAATTTTACTGGCCTGTTTTCATGGCAGAGGGCGCTCAAAATCTTGAAATGCAGTCCATGAAGGTACTTGTAACGACCCTCATAGGTGAAGTAGGATATTATAAATGTAGCTGGCTGCAAAAACTCCATGGGTAATGTTGTTCTTGAAGTACCCTGCTTCTTATCAATATCCAATTGTGGGTCACTATGTAGGGTACATTGTGCCCTGGCTAAGTGCAAGTCAATATCCTTACTCCACTTTTCTCCTTCCTACGGCAACTTTGAAACTTCCACCATGATGTCTTCTAAGAATTCAATCCTCAAACCCTTCATTACTCTAAACCCATTGTTGAAAGTATTCAGAAATTGAAAAGCAATTTCTTCATCGAAGACATTAAGGCTTAAGCAGTAATCCAACCATCCCAGTCTCTAAAACAATTCACAAGTAGCTGGGTCCCCAAGTAACACTTGATGATCTGTAGGCTCATGCCTTTGAAGGTCTTCTCACATTGAAAATGATAAAAAAATGGCCCTGTCAGAACTGCTTAGTTGCTACAGAAAACTGGAAAATGTAGGACTTCTTATGGATGCAAGATGTTTTTTATGAGAAAAACTGAAGTACAAAATAGCTTTTAATTCTAGGTAAATTAGCATTATTTCAAATGGTTTTCATAAATATATTCACACATGCTAAGGTCCACCACCCAAAAACATCACAAAAATGCCATTATTAAGTGAACCTTAACTTTAAATTTCTTTCAAATCATGATGACTTAATGACAGAAGGACAGATAAGCTCCCATATGACGGCGGTCACCGTGAAAAGACAAGAAAGAAATAAAGTTTGCCTTCCGCATGAAAAAGTGATTTGGAAATATTGAAACTAGCATGAATTAAATAACCCCTCCCCCCAACTAAGTATAAGGCATGGGTCCTACCAAGCCGTTGCGTGCAAGAATAAGAAAAAGAAAAGAACACTCTTTTCAAAATAATAAATGAATAAAATAATATATGTGCAAAAGTCTGTGTTACTAACCTGAGAGTCACTGCAGGAATAGTGTACTTCTATGCTACATGCACTGATGGAGTGATGCTACAGGATGGACACATGGAAGAGAGAGGAGGTGATGTGGATTTTCATTGCGGAGAAATCAAATCATGGGAGTGAAATGTTTATTATGGAAGCTGGGACAAAATCACATCTTTGTAGAAACCTAGGTGGAAGACCCAGATGCTTTGGCTGCAGGAGGTGAGCTGTCTAAGCTCTACTGGAACTTCTACAGGAAGTCTTGATGACTCATAGGCTTTTGATATATCTTTAGACGATGCCCGTTTACAAGGACTTTGAATCTAATAGGATCAATTGTAGATAGCTGAACGACACCATTATCAAAAACTTAGACTATTTCATAGGGCCCTAACCAATGGGTCTAAAATTTTCCTGGAGTGTGCTGATATCATGAGTCATAGAGAAAGGCCCAATCACCAATGGAAAACTTCTTTTCCTTGATGAATCGGTCATGCCACTTCTTATAATACTTCTATATCAGTTCTGTGTTTTGTAGTGCAAACTTTCTATATTCATCCAATCCATTGAGTTGCAGGAGCTTGTCCTCTTGTGCCTTGGTTAGGTCTAATTCCAATGCTATCTTGAGAGTCTTATGGTGAAACTCAATAGGCATAGATGAAAATTTTCCATAAACCAACTCAAAGGGATTAAATCTAGTAGTGGTTTTCCAAGTTGTTTAATAAGCCCATATGGCTTCAGGAAGGCCAGTAGCCCAATCCTTTTTGTGCACAACAACTATTTTGGTCAGAATGGCCTCTATTTTCCAATTTTTGATCTCAGCCTTCCCATTGGCCTGAGGATGGTATGGTGATGATTTACCATGCCTCACCGTGTACTCATTCATCAATTCAACAATAAGATTAGAGGTGAACTGCACCCCTTGATCTATTACTATTTCTCAAGGCACACAAAACCTACTAAAAATAAACTCATGTAGAGAAACTCTGCTACCTTATGATCCATTGCATGCCTCATGGCTTTTGCTTCAACCCATTTTGTGGCGTAATCAGTGCATACTAAGATATAAGACTTACCATGTGAAGATGGCTCAATGGGGCCAACAAAGTCGATGCCCCACTTGTCAAATGGTGTCACCACTACCTGAGGCTGCAAGGGCATCTCATCAGACTTGGTCAGACATCCCATCCTTTGGCATCGATCACAGTGCCTGGTATACTTAGCTGCATCTTTATGTAATGTAGGCCAGTAATAACCAGTTGTCAACACCTTGTATGCTGTCCTTTTTTTGGAAAGATGTCCACCACACGGCTCATCATGACATGCACAAAGGATGTCATAGGTCTCATCTTTGTGAACACATCTGTGGGTGACTTGATTAGGACCTATGTAGAACATAAATCTAGAGATCCATGAAAAGTTGAAACTCTTCTCAAACAGTAGCCGGCGTTCATGTGGTGAAAAATGAGGTGGTGTTCTTCCTGTAGCAAGGTAGTTGGCAATGTCAGAATACCACGGATTGTAAGTTGCAACAGAGAATAGGTGCACAACCGGGAAGCTATCATCAATTGTTGTAGGATCATCAAGTACTTGTAATATAGAGAGGAAATCAACTACTACATTATCTTTTCCTAGTTTATCAATGATAGTTATATCAAACTCTTGCATGAGGAGTAACCAGTGGGCTAACCTACCAGAAATGGCAGGTTTATTCATCAAGTATTTGATTGTTGAGTGATCAGTATAAATAAATACTTCATAGCTGGTTATGTAATGTCTGAATTTATTTAGTGCATAGATTACATCAAGTAGTTCCTTCTCAGTAACAATATAATTTAGTTCAGCACCTTGCAAATTTTTTCTTATGTAATAAATGGCATGCTCAACTATACCTTCTTTATGTCCCAAAACTGCCCCAATGGCATAGTGAGATGGATCAGTGTAGATATGAAAGGGCATCTTCTAGTTAGGTCCTCTAAGAATAGGGGTCTGTGTCAACATATCTTTTAACTACTGAAATGATATCTCACAGTCAAATGTCCACTCAAATTCTGCTTCCTTCTTCAATAGATTGTACAATGGGGTGGCAAGCTGGCTGAAGTTCCTGATAAATCTCCTTTAGTAACCGACATGACCAAGAAAACTCTGGACATCCTTCTACTTTGCTATATTTGGGAGTGTAAGGATGACTGCAATCTTTGCAGGATAAACCTAGATACCAAATGATGAGAGGTAATTCCCTAGGACAACTCCCTCCATCATCATATAACATTTCTCACTATTAAGTGAGAGGTTGTAGTCTTGACACATTTTAAGAACTTTTCCCAAATTAGCATGAGCTTCTTCAAATGTGGTTCCATATGTAGTGAAATCATCCATGTATATTTCAACACAGTCAACAGCAATGTTAGAGAAAATACTTATTACTGCCCTCTGAAAAGTAGCAGGTGCATTACATAATCCAAATGGAAAAACAAAATAAGCAAATGTTCCCCATGGACAGGTGAATGTTGTTTTATCCTGGTCTTCTAGTGATATTTGGATTTGGTTGTAGCCACTGAAACCATCCAGGAATGAAAAATACTTCTTACCAACAAGGTTGTCAAGTACTTGGTCAATGAAGGGCAATGGAAAGTGATCCTTCTTCATGGCTTTATTAAACTCCCTATAGTCCACACAAACTCACCATTTTCCACCTTTCTTTGGGACAATTACAAGAGGGGAGAACCACTGGCTGTCAGAAATAGGATATATAAAGTCATCTTGGAGGATTTTTTACAATTCGACCTTTACTATATCTCTTAGGGTAGAGTTTATTCTTCTTTGAGCTTGCCTAATAGGTGTGGACTCTGGACTGATATAGATTTTATGGGTACACAATTTTTGGTCAAGTCCCTTCATGTCAGTATAGTCCCATGCAAAATCTTTCTGACTCTCTTTTAAAAGATGGAGAAGGATAGACATTTGAGATTTAGTGAGATTCTTATTGACATTCAATTCCTTTCCTAAGGCAATTAGTACTCTTTTAACTTTATCCAACATAAGAACCTCTGCAAATGAAGGTGACTTTATTTCATGGGGCAATAAAGTGTGGAGATAATCAGGTGTTGAAGGAAAATTAGACAAGGACTTCTTGGGCAATACAGTTTGTAGGGAACAGTCAGGGACATGACATGAGGGTTCTTCAGAGCCATACTGGTTTGTAAGGATCGCCACTAGTATGGCATCTTCCTCCTGTGAGGCCATGAATGGATCTCTACTAATAACCATAAGTTTTTGTACCAAATTGGCTTTGAGGGGAACATCTCCTATATCTGGCCAGAAAACTTGGTCAAGTTCAGCTTGGGGTTTGGCTTGAGAATACATAGTTAATTTCTTGGTATTAATACCATTAGATACGGTCATTTTTCTTGAGCGATATGCAATGCAAGCATCTGTTGTGGCTAACCAAGGCCTTCGTAGGATTAATGGGTACCCTCCTAGTGTGGCTTTGGGGGACATGATGATGAAATATGAGGGTTAGTCCAAGGAATCTAGTGTGACAACAATATCCTCTACCATGCCATCTAGTTTGATAGTAGATTTATGAGCTAACTTGAGAATGGTTGGTGTTTCCCTCAATCAATGATACTAATTCGTAACAACACATCCATAGTCATAACATTAATAGAGGCCCCTAAATCAACCAAGACATTCTGTATTTGTATACCATTAATGTGAATGGTAACCACTTGACTCCCAAGATTAGATTATTTAGGCATCAAGGCTTTACTAAGCATAAGATCATAAAGCTGCCTAAGGACATGGACAATATCAGGATCTTTCTTTTTCCTGCTAGGGTGCTTGATATAGGCTTCTTTTATTTCTTTATTATAAATTGGAATTTCCTTGAGGGCATCTAATAATGGTATTTGGACAGTCATTTTCTTCAGTTGGTCAATCAGATTAGTTGCTATAGGATTCTCTTTAGGGGTTGTTGAAGGTTGGGCCAATCTTTGCGGGTAAGGTGGAATTTTCTCAGCTGGAATAGGCAGTGTAACAGGTAGAACAATGGTATTTTGATTGTCAAAAACTTCCTCGGTATCAAAAACATCAGTTATTATGGGTGCTCTTGGTGCAGGCAATGTGGTTCCTGATCTTAGGTGGATGTCATTCACTTGCAGTGAATAAGCCTACTTCTTGTTATTAGGATTTGCATTTGTTTGTGCAGGGAGTTGTTGGTGAGGTGGAGGCATAATAGCTTGCTACTGATTAGGCTGATTGGGTCCCCACTGAGGTTGTTGTTTCTATTTACCATGTGGTTTCCAATGGTTATTTTGCTGTGGCTATTGGTAAGGGTTAAATTATTGTTGGTACAGGTTAAACTAATGATGGTATGGATTAAACTACTGTTGAAAGTTCTGGCTATACTGAGGCTGTTGAAAATTTTGGTTTTTCTGTGGCTGCTAGTTAGGCTAGTTATTTTTCCAATTCTATCCTTGAGGAACATAATTTTGGGGGTTTTGATTCGGCCACTGATTACTATTATTATTATAACCAAAATGATTTAGGGGGTATTAAGACATACCTTGTCTCTGAGCCCATGGTCACCTTTGTGCCACATAAAAGACCTCGCCATTCTCCTCATCTATTTACTTGAACGCTGTGGGCATTGAGTTAGTGTCCATAGATGCAACAATTTTGCACTTACAATTTTTTTCTTCTCTCTGCAGTGGGAGTAGAATTTAACCAGCATAGCATCTACATCCTCTTTCTTCCTTTGAGATTGCATGGTGTCCAGTTGAGTGGCCACATCATTGATAATTTCCTATTTGAAATCAGACAGGAGGTTGGACAACTCTATCTTAGACACTCCAGAGCCATTTGTCTTTTGAGGAAGGTCCCTTAGTCCTCTTCCTTTTTTTATTGTAGCTCTTGAGTAATTCAGATATATGGTCTTGATATCTATCCAATTATTCTAAGTGATATCCTCACCAGCCATAAGGTCCAAAGTTTCTATTCTCCCATCATTGACATTTTTGAGGAATAGATGCTTCTGTGATTCCTCATTCAACTGGTGTTGAGTGTTGTGCTACAGGTTAAACATAAACCTAGAAACATAGTCTTCCAAGTTTTCATCCGCTTTTTGTGGCATCTTGAAGATGTCATCCCCTTTTAAATCTCATCCTCTACAGTACTCTTTGTATTTGTCATGAAACATGTTTCTCATGGAATTCCAATTTTCTATAGCATTATCTTTGAGGCTCATGAACCACCATAGAGCAGCCTCTTAAAGAGTTGACAGAAACAACTTCAACTTATGGGCATCAGTTGTGTAGTCGTAGCTCCTACAGAGAGTTTCAAACTCGAAGAGGAAGGTCTCTGGATCTTCAGTGATAAGTCCATAGAATTTTGGTAATGCAGCGGCTGGAATGTTCTTCAAGTTCTGGTTACCTTGTTGAGAAGGAATTGGGAAGGTAAAGGTAGGCTGCGCCATCCTTGGAGGAGTTCTTGGCTTCTGTGGTTGCTGAGGCTGATAGATAATAAGGGCTAATGGGTTGTCTTTCTACTCAGGCTCATCAAAAAGGACTTCCAAATGTAGCGATTCTTCTGAGGACGAAGGTGATGAAATTTCTCCTTGGGAATAGGAAAATGGGTTTTCAAAAAGGTCTTCTTCTTCACTATCTACTTGGGGTTCCTCAGGCTCAGGATTAAAAAGGTCAAATGGTTCAACCTGGTATTGACAAGGAAGGAATCTCCCATGAGGATCTCTTCTTCTATGAATAAAAGGATTACTTAAAATGAAATCCTACATTATGAAAACTGAAAACGTGAACACCAAAGTAGGTTTGAACTAACACCATCCCTGACAACGGTGAAAAAAATGCTTGACTAAACAATTGTCTTAGAAACACATAGCATTGGACTGCAACTTTAGGATTTGACACCCTAATTGGCTGCTAAGTGGATTATTTAGTCTCATTTAATTATCGATCAGGGAAGTAAACTTGGAATGGTATTTGCAAAGTATATGCTTCAAAACCTTCTTGATTCTCATGGATAAACCTATGTAATTGAAATACATTATGCTTCAGGAATCTATAATATCTAAAGTGAATGTAATTACTCTAAGAAAACAGTAATCATGAATAGGGGTTACTCTATTCGCCTATACTGCAGGAATAGTCCACTAGTTCTGTTACCAGTGGCTGAAGGAACATCAGAGTGCTATTTACTTCTTAATGAACAAGGGAATAACTTCTAATCTAATAAAACATTTCACTCACCAAGTGGGCCCCCTTGGATGAGTGAATAGAAATACAATCAAGATAAGAGACTAAAACTCAAATTATGCACTCTATTCATTCATGGAGAAAATGTACTTGGAAAGTAAAAACAGTGTTACAATGTTAACTTCTATTCCATAAATTATATCAACTAGCTCCCAACCCTGAGAACTACAAAATTTGGCTTATTTAAAGAAAAACTACACTAATCCCTAAATTTAGGATCACTCCATTAATGAGGATCACTAATGGATACAATGTGCTCATAACATAAAATATCTTACAACAATAGAAAGTCTTGAAGTTCTTCCCAGAATGTAGCATGTAGTGGTTCTAGATCTACGTGTGGTGTTTACTTAGGAACAGAATTGACTTGTTCCTTCGTAAAAGTCCCATGACACACCCTTCTTCAACCGCTTTACTTAATTCCTTGATTTATGTGGGCACTTCTGTGGTTAATGGCTATCGTTGACTCCTTCAACACCATGCTAGTATTCTTGAATGCCCCATGACTTGATTCCTACAAAATGGTTAGCATACATAACTTCTGACACATAAATACATTCTATCATTTAATACTAAGAAAGAAGTGTTAGTTTCCATTTGATATTCTTGTACAACATTCGGCTACAGGAAGGAGACTACCCTTAAACATAGCATAGGAGATATGATTATTTATTTAGCATGCAACTACTTATATTCTACAACTTCCATCCATCAGTTCTAAGAAAAATATATCATGTCTTTACCATCCATTTTACCTACTTATGTTCTTACATATATAAAATATATAAAATCATAAGTTTAAAGTCTCTATTCTAAAAGCAAAATTCTGAAAAAGAAAGTAAACAACATGGAAAAGATGGCCTTTTGAGAGGCTCATCAATCTTTGTGAGACGTGTTGATATTCTTTTCAGCTTGATTTCTTAGGGTTCTTTTCCTATACTTTTCAAGATCTTTCTGCTCATGTTTTTTTCTTTTGATGTTATTTTTCCCTTTTCATCTCTTGAATAAGGACTAGTTGTTTCATGAGGATTCTTTCTTCCTCTACAAGATCATCAGGATGAACCTCAGAATCTTAACTAATTGTATACGTCCCTTCTCTCTCACTAGAAGTTCTAGTGACTACATAGGTTTCTAGTCCAAGGCTTGGGCATTCTACATACTCTGAGGCACTCTCCTCATGACTAGACTGATTATTATTCTTCCTTCTAGTGCTAATCTCTTCACTTCTTGGAGCAGAATCATTTATGCTTTCTTGGTTTTTCTTTTATCTCCAAGACATCCTAGTTTTTGAAGTAGTAGGGATCCCACTATCCAACTCAACTTCTAGATTGTTTCTGATTCTTGACCTAGTATTCATATTTGAAAATATATACTTGAATTTTCCACTGATCGCAAAGATTTTACTTTTAGATTTGCCACCAAAATTTATTTGGGAGAAATGCAGTAGAACCTTAACTTATAATACTATAAAAATGACTTAGGAAACTTCAAGTGTAACTTGATTTGTCTTTTGAAACTAGAGATTCTGAATACTTTAATCAATACTTTATAGTCTCTATCCCCAATGGATTCACCAATTTGTTAGCTCTTTTTCTTATAGCACAACTTTTAATGTGACAGTATACTTATATACTTGAATGAAAACTCCTATTTCATGTAAGAGAAAGGCTAATTGATGAGGGTATTAGATAACATCTTGGGAAACTATTACCTCCTTTTTTAGATCCACTCGCTCAGGTAGGTATTACCTATGGATGATTATTGAATGATAGTATCTTTTAGGTGGATTATCTTCTTACTAAAATGTTGAAATGAATTTTAATGGATCAAGAAGTAAATGAATATGAATATCCTGATACAGATCTTAATGAGCCATACTAGTAATTTTAAAATAGGAATTAGTAAGGTAATACGGATTCTCATCCTTCTTCCTTTTTCAGTTCTTATGTTCCTCAGGAGGGATGACCTATTTTGATTCTCTCTTAAAGGAATCAGTAAAATGAATTGCATTCCTTAAACACAATTACTTGAATGGAATGTATGTTTGATATGAGAATGATTTTATAAATTGAAATACTGGTTGGAGAATGAATAATTAATTATCCAACTATAAACAAATGTCTTATCCTTGGGCTATGATTCAATATCTAGTATAACTCCACAATAAGGTGATCATTAAAATACTTGCAACAAAGATAAAATGCCTTACAAATTATCCTCTCTCTACAACTATAACATCAGATCCTTAAACTAATGCTAATCTCTCTGGGGTCACTTGAAATAATTAATCCTTCATTGGAGGAGCTTACAAATGACTGCACAACCACCTTGTGATCAGTATGTCTAAGTGCCTTACAAGTAAACATACAAGAACTATAACAGTAATGAAAAGAGACAATCCAAGATGCAAAAAAGAGATTGCAAAATATTTGTATTAATGTATTAAAGCTTCAAATACATATATAGACAAATAGTACAAAGGCTCAGACAAATTTTAGTAGTATGCCTTATAATATATTTCATTAATTTCCAACTCCAACCCCTTATAAAATGATACAAGAATTATATATATAAGCCTAAACCATCTTGTAACCCTTAAGATAAGGATGCTACAAGATTCAGATGGTTTAGAAGACTAACCCTAAAAACTTAGAAAAGATAAAAGATAGAAAAACTCCAAGCGGTGGATGGACAAAACTGAAGAATAAGATCTCATCTGCTTCTTGCCTTCTTGTGGATGCCAACACCTTTGTCTGTATATGTTTAGGATAACATATGATATTTTTCATAAGATCTAGCGATCATCAATACAGGCTAACTTACACTAGTCTCTTTAAGATTGCTAACCTTCTTGTGCTCATAGAACAGGTGCCATGTGTCCTTCTATTCCTACTCCATGATGTCCAAGTCAATTGTAATAGGATTTTTCTTCTTGGGCTATGTCATGATGTCCCATGCTGTTACATCTTCCTCCTTTGGCCATTCAAAGCTCTGTTTACTTTCTAACTGGTCCTTCTGCCTTTCCCATCTGGCATCAGTTATGCTTTTTACATCTATGATGCATTTATTCCAGTTTGTCTCTACTTTAATTGCTTCATCCAGAATCTTATTGTATCTCCATGTCTAGCTCTCCTTGATCAAATATATAAATATCTTTATTGAGTAGCACATTTTCAAACTCTGAGCCCCATAGCCCTAATGGCTTGATCTGATTGTCCTCAGTTCTGATGGGAGGCACAAATATATTGTAACTCACCCCAAACATATTTAACCTTGGTTCTATTTGGTTTTCTTTTCCTTTGAAGAATGACCAGGTGGCTCCAATTTGAACTATCTTTGTCCCAACCAAGGTAACTATTTCTGGTAAGTTTGACCTTAGTGGTTGAACAGATGCCAATCTCTCAAAAAGTGTTGTTCTGCAAGACCAAGTTGAATAGTAGGGATTCAAAATTGAAATAAAACTATTCACCTGCACTTGTAAGCCTAGAAAATTTCCATAGGCTCCATATACTACATCAATCTTATCTTTTATAATGTCTATTCTATGCTAAAAAATTGATGTTAGTGCACCCAAAATCACATTGTTATGCTCACTAATCTCTTGCCATGTTTCTGCTGCTATCTCCCTTGTTTCCTCTATTTGGATTTCTTCATCCTTAAACTCTTTTGGCTCAACAGGGGTAGCCTCTAGCATATCTAGTAGCTATTAAGTAAGCTTAGCTATGAGCTTCTCTTGTGCCTTGATTGTTATTAGCCCCAAATCTCTCTCCTTGATAATGTCACTAGTATCACTAGTAAGCTTCTTCATCTTTTTAGACATTTGCACTACTTTGGCCTCATTGAGTTGTACAAACTGTGTTAGCACTTGGGAGATCTCCAAGTTTCCTGTATTCTAGACTAACCAGATTATTTTATTTCCTACCATTTTTTCTTGGATGTTCAAAAGGGTTGAATTTTGATATTTTCGATCCAAGCTCCACATTGCTAGTGCATGCGACTTGGGGTTGTATCCAAACCCTCTAATCATGTCTCCAACCTGTGTTTCTGATGACAGTTTCACATTAGGTTGTTTTCTTATCTGATCAATGATAAAGGTTGAGGCCAAGTCCCAACCTTCTAAAGATAACATTCCACTAGCCTTAACCAGTTGCATTGCCTACTCTAGTGTTATCTTCTCTGATTCAAGATCATAGTCTTGGAGTGTTTGTAGAGCCTCTTGGGTCACTGGGTCACCACCTTCCAAAAGAAATTGTGCACCCATCTCTTGTTGCTTGTTCCAGATGAGGAAGTCTTTAAATTACTTAGTCTTGATGAAATTATCATCCTTAAGGAATTGATCTTGGTAAATCAATCTCTCATCTGTACAAGTTCTAAGAGGTTTCTCTTCCTCCTCTTTCACATCTTTTTGCAATTTCTTCCCTGCCCTAATCTATTTTCTCAGTTGGTGACCATAGGGCCTATTTCCAGTTATCTTGGAACCAATTATATCTCTCTTATTTTCTCTTTTCTGAGAAGGTTCCCCTGTTTCAACCTTTTGTCTCTTAGGTGGGGGTTCATTTGTCACTTCCTTCTCAGGGACCTCTATTAGGTTAATAATATCTTCAACCTCAACAACTTGTTCTTCTGCAATTGCTTGATTGACTGGAGGGGAGCTAGGTGTGGAGTATCCTTCATCTCTATCATCATCATATACTGATGATGAGTGCCCTTTGTGGCCTTTCTCTTGAAGTACTAGTACATCCTCTAACTAATTGCACAGGAGAGTGCAAGATTTTATCATAACATCTAGCCTCTTCAAATAAGGCATATCTGGGAAGAATCTCGCAAAAGTAAGGCCCTGTCACTTCACTTGTCTATCTAAATCCATAAGTTCATTGAAATTATCTTCTCTCTTATCCACCTCCTAATCCTCCAAAATATTCCCTATCAAGTCCTCTTCCATGCACTCCTCATGGTATTTGGTGTAGGGCATGGTTGGTGTCAGCAATTTTTTTGCACTATGGATGAAACCTTCTGTATCAATGTATCTATAAAGAGACACATTCATCCTATAATGGCTCATCCAGTTATTCACAGGGTCCAATGCCCTCTTCCCAATTGTAAAATTGCAGATTTTGAATTGTCTCTAGGTAAATGTACCCTTCCTATGTGGAGCAAGGTGTTCCTTATCAGTTAAAATGAGTTGCCTTATCAATTCCATGGCAGAAATCTTTGTTGGCACATGAAATAGGAAGATATGGGGAGGGTGGGTACAACCATACACCCTAATCAGTGTAAAGTTATTCTCATAATAAAAATAAACCTATTTGTGGTCTCCTGGCCATTTTTCAAGATACTTGCAGGGTCTAAGTAGTTGAATTACTTTGATTGGCAGCCTAGTTTTATTGACACCTAGGCACTAAAGAATTGGATACACTACCCAATTTTCAAAGGCACAGAACTCCTGATCCCTAGAGGTGTAATTACACACTCTTAGCTAGAATTAAATAGGGTTAGGATGGCCTTGATGAAACCTTTGTGGCCTTAAACATTAGAAATTCATGATGGGGAAATCGTAGTACAGGATCAAATGCATCAAAACAAAGTAATGCATGAATCTAGGGTTGTCTTTCTTATCCTGAATATCCACAAACCCCTTGTGCATCTGATCAATGATATACTAGATATAATCAAATTTAGTAGTGGTGTGATGGATCTGCATGTCTAGCACCATCATCAAGATATCTGAAGTAATCCTCTTTGGCCCCCATCTTTTCCTAGCAATCCGCATAGTGCAAATGATATATACTTCATATATAAGTTCAAATCTTTATAGTAATATGGGGCATTGTCTAGGATGGTTGGAATATAATTATTCATTCTCTTCAGAACATGGTATTCCTAAATCAATTTGGAGGCAATAACACTCTCCCTTGTATATCTATTCTCCAAGCTCTTCAGGTTGATCTTAGTAGCCATGGGATGGTAGAAATTAAAGGCTTTCATGAAAGAATTCCTATCTAGGGTTACTAAGGATTTTATGTCATCCCTCTTGATTGTTTTTGTCAGGGTGTCATATGTACTGGCCATTTCCAGGATGAAATCGACATCTACAAATATGTCTGGGACAATAAGCTTGGCCAATCCACAGGTCCATGGGTTTGATATGGGTATGGATTCATCACTATTATTATAGAAATAATTGAACAAAGAATAGCCAGAGGACCCTGGGGTTTTGACATCTCTAATAAAGCTCAAATTATTAGTAGGGGTATCAACACTTACCTTTCTATTCTGAGTTGATCCTAGTAGTAAGGAAATTAATTCTTCTGAATAGTTGCATTTCCCTTTCATGTCATGATTTGCATCATCACTCCTTCCAATGGTAGACACGACACTTACTGCCCTACTCATCTTGTCCAGTTCCAATATATGTTACCAATATTGAAACAAATCTCCTCAAAACCCTCACCACAGGCTTTCAATTACTCTGTAAACTACAATTCTGAGCACTGAAAATACTACCAATCATAATTCCTTCTAAAATCTAGACCAAGAAATCACTTTTATTAATACACACTGCTGGAGAGCTCTACTCTTCTCAAAAAATGTTGAACTCTTTAAAATTTCTAGCTCTGAAAACTTGGAAGGTTGGTAAGAATAAAATGACAACAGATAGCTTACTTATAACTGAGAAATAAATGCAACCATCTCTTTGCAACTGGTAAAATTACAATTCAGTCACTTCCGCCATTACTTTATGCATTGTGACATCAATTATGGTTCTAGCTATGGCAATTCAAACTGACATGTAATCAATTTTCATTGAGTGCTTTTGCTTATAAAAACCTTATCAAATTTGAAAAGGGATCGAAATCAAATATGATTGGTTTTTATTAATCATATTTTGGCTATTTTTCCATCTGTCAAAATCTTTGAAATATTATTGGTCAGCAAATGTCCATCATGGTGTCGCAGAAAAGTCTTCTTTTAACCCTGGTTTTACTTCTGGCAACCTAGCAACTGTGTAATCTCCTTCTCGCTTGATATTCATTCTAACTATGATTTGTTACTAAGAATTAGTGACTGTCGTTGGATGAATCTTAAGATCAATGGTTGTCTCCTTATCACTTAATCTTTTTACTTAACTTATCTTCTTACGGAGACACTGCAAATAAGCCTACACTTAACTTTTCTTCAACCTCAGGTCAAATCCAGAGACTTGGCGACTATTATATCTCCAAGTCATTGAACCACATCTCTAACTTATGGTTTATCTGGAGACCTCACAATAAATTCCTTTAGTCTCATTATCGCTTACTATTTTTACTATTATGCTTTCCATCTAGAGACAACATGACTGTCGTTGACCTCATTTTCCTTTACATTTGACGGTTGTTGCTAAGTCTCCTGATCTTCATTGTAAACCCTAACTTTGCATGAGACTTCGCGACTAATGAACATGTGTCTTATTTTTTATTTTGTCTCCTGATCGCCAGATCCTATTTGACTTTTCAACTTCTTACCGTGACCATATGACTACCGTTAGAATTGGCTTTCATCTTGTGGATGTCGCTAAGTCTCCTGATGATCATCTTAACTCGTGGTTTCTTTCGTGACTAGGTGACAACACTATTATCCAAACTGACTTTTAACTAAGTTTTATCCAGAGACTCAGCGATTGTTAAATCTTTGTGTCACTAGATAACTTTGAAACTGTAGGGTTTATCACGAGATAACCTGACCACCATTAGATTGAATCTGAGATGAACGTCAGTGCCCAGTATCCTAATCTTTAAAAGAATATTCTTTTTGTTAAGAGTCAATGCAACCAATGCATTTTTCCAAGTCTCTAGATTAGATAGTATATTCGCTTTTCTTCATGAGACTAAGCGACAAATAATAAGCACATGCAAATAACTCAGACATAAGTTATGAAAAAGGTAACTTAAAAATAGAACTCGACTGAGAAATTTAGTGCTATTTTGCATTTTTGGATAGAAATGACCCTAGGGCTTAGTTTTTTGGAATTTTCAAATAGGATTTTAGCTAACACAATATTTGCAGAGGTATATAAGCAATTTCAGACATGATTTTAAACCTTTCGAGAATAGCATGACAGGAAACTTCAAAATTTTACAAGACAGACTCAAAAATAGGAAACACAACTAGCGGACCCTGCATGGATCTCTCTGCCTGTACTTGAGAATATAAAGCCAATTCCTATGGGATATCCTATGTCTAGCCATATTGTTGCATCACTTTGTAGAAGAAGAATCACTCAATTATCAAAGGATACCATCATATCATCCATCGGGGTGAAAACATATATGGTAGCTCCATATCATCCTCTCTCCATCCCTCACATCTGAGGTAGGGTCACCATACCACCCGATCCATTTTATCAACCATACAAGGATAAAAATCCACCTTGCTCACATGAAGTTTGACAATCATACCCTCATATAAAAAATCAAACAGCCAACCAGGATCTCTTTATCTCACTGCAATTGGTCTCATAACATGAATGTTCTACCATGTCTAGAGGTGTAATAATACTGCACCCACTGAATGTACAACACCATGTCGATACACTACATGATGAAGCTCATGATATAACTGAGAACATATGAAACCCAATCAAATCTTTGTGGATCTATAATAATATCTTCGATTAGGAAGAAGGAAACCACCAATCAATGAACCCAATACTATAGGAAGTAAAGAGAATTAAATGAATTGTGCCCAAGGAATACACTCATCACCAATAGTGGGATCACCAAACACATGTCTGAATTTTGTGCCATCATATACTTGATCCTAATAGTCCATATCACCTTGACTCAGAATCCTGAACAATCTTTATACATCCTCTGGGGTAATCATCATCTCTCCCAATGAAAAGTGAAAATTATTATGGTCTGAGTGCCATCGCTTTGCAATAGTAGTGAGTAGTCCATGGTACATATGGAGTTGAGGAATCTCTAGAATAAAAGACAATCTACAACATCCAATCAACCACCGCTCCTGGGCAGATAGTTGATCGACCATGTCTAATCGCCACAGAGGTAAACCACAAATCTATACTTCCATAGCCACACTTGTTTTGCACTCAAGTGGAATCATATTAGTATCATCATCTAAATGGATCATCACAAGTCAATCAAAGATATTTTCTCATCCTATCGGTCATGTTGAGCACATTAAATTTTTTCCCAACTCTATATCATGAGAATGGAAAAAAAAATTAGTTATCCTACAAACCTAGAAGGATTGACATCATAAATATTCACCAAAATGTTAGAACTAATATCACAAATAATTTTTTTCTCAACACAGTCAGCCACATTACTTAATCAATCGATGAGCCACTTAGTGGAATCAGACGATATTCAAATCAAGAATCAATTATCAATTTATCCTACGCTTCATTTCATTTTGGTATACACATCATTTCATAACATCATACACGCTACATTGTGCATGCGCAAGTTTAATTTTTCTATGCATTATTTCATACCTCACAAGCACAATATCAATGTGCACATGCTAGTTTTTTTAGTATGCGCTACTTCAGCACATCATATGCGCTAGAAGAATTCGGATTTTGATTTAGGGTTTCCAATGCGTTATTTTACAACTCCTCTATGTCAAAACTCTAACTGGGGCATATGTTTATAAGTGATAATTCACACTAACCTATGCATTATGTCATCATGCAGATGTGCTACATCACTATTGTATGTGTTATTTAAATCTTACTATGTGCTACTTTGCAAAACATTCAAAAAACCTAATCATTTAGTCCGTAAACATCCTACATAAAGAGGTAAAAATTTCAAATTGCTTGACAAAGAAGGATATGAGCACTCACCAGAGGTCCGTAGTTTGTAGGACACTGAAATTGGTGCCCTCACTCAAATATATGCTCCTGAATAGGCACAACCATCATAATCATCCTTCTAATCACTCAAAGAAAAAAGAGGGTAAAAAGTGTAAATGAATAGTGAAAATGACATTTTTATCCCCATTTATACCTTTTTGACCTAATAGAAGGTATTTTTAACCTTTCATTTACTCAAAAGGTTGAAAATTAATCAATGGGGCATCTTTCAAACATTGAATTATCATAAATGAAACCATAATTGAGCTATCACGTTAATTTCCAAAACATTTTTTGACATCAATTTTGCTTTCATTTCTAATGGGTCAAGATATTATGAGGACATGAAATTCACTAGTCAAATCTGGGGCAGTAAAAATTCAAAATCATCATCAGTGGGGCATTTTATTAGATTGTTTTCACATAAGGGAATGACATCAAATTCTCATCAACATCAGTTGTAACATCAACATCAGATAAACCAATCAGACATCAAACATTCTTTGAACCAATGTTCTTCCCACATTGATTTAAAGAGGGGCATTTTTAGACACCCTAAATTGGTCAACCAAAATCATTATGAATAACCAAGATCAAGAAGGGTCAAATCAAGTCAACATAATGGATTAATTAATAAAGCCATTAATTAATTAAATTTAAGTCAAAGGGATTAATTAAACTATGTAACTCATTAAATCAATTAGTTATATAGTTCAATTAAATAAATCAAATGCAACCCATCAAATCCTCTTACATGGCTAAATTAATTAAATTGTTTGAATTAATTAAATCCTAATTTATTTTAACAAAGGGGACAAGAAATCAAATAGCCAATGAGAATAGAGGATTGAGAGCACATGGATCACTCCAAAATTTGCTATATTCACCACTCATTTAGGCTTTCCTATCCTCACCACTCTATTTTTTACCTTGTCTCATCATTTGAAACCCTTGACTCAACTCAACCCTAATCATGATCAAATGAACACTACCCCCTACCCTTACAAAATCCTTTAAATAGAAGCCATTTTCAAGAGAAAAAGATATAACACGTGCATTCATAAGAAAAGCATCATTAGTATAGGAAATTGACATTAGCATCATAAGATTTATATTTATTCAATTTGCAGCATTTAGAAATAGGGCCTAATATCATCATTTATCAACCTAGGATTGTTATTAATGCATGTTTAAGCTGAAACCATACTATTACATTTCCTGGATAGAGAGCCATGAGATGCTCATTTTTCATGTTTCAATTCAATTAGCTTAAATTCTTAGATTTCAAAGTTGAATTGATAATAATAGAAAACTAATATCATGAAGATATTCATATATATACAATACCTTATATGAGAGCTTCAAGAGTAGGTAAAGGCCAAATGCCTAGCAATGAAATAGTTCCTATAGAAAAAAGGAATGCCCTCATTATCAATCATCTGACACTAGGTGAATTCATTCACTTCAGAACAAGTTCATGAGGTAAATCCTTTGATAGATCAATATCCAAAAGCACGTGAGGAAAGGAAGTACGAGATAAATTAATAGTATCCAATTCCACCTTTAGTAAATGGCCAAGAGCATTTCTAATGACCTCCTTAGAAACACCAATCCATCCATATTTTATTTGTACATAATTATTCATGGGATATTTTTTGAACTATTTGTTCCAACATGTATGTTAAAAATGATTCTTCAAACCACAAATAGTACAAGGAGGAATATTCCAATGTGTTTATTTTTTATGTCCTTGCATGTTACATTAAGAACATTGATAAGATTCCATGACATGAACTAGGTTGTTTATAGCTATATTTTCTTCAGTATTATTTGTCTTTTTTTAGCCTCTAACATCTAGATAAGGCCTTCATTTTTTGACCTCATTGTTCGTTCAATGGACTCCCTAATTGATTATCCATAATTTGTAAAAATATTTCCATCATAACCCATCCATTTCATAATCTTAAAACCAAATTATTTCTAACACATTTTTTATCCTTATCATTAGAACTAGAAAATATTGTAAATTCAAACACATTTTACACAATATTACACTTTTTACTTAAAGAGTCTTTAGCTATAGCACACAAAGAATTTATATTGCATGAGGCATCACATAGTAAATTCTTAGACTGTATAAATTCATATTTATTTTGGTATGTCATAAGTAATTGATCATTTTTCTTATTTTATTTTTTATATTTCAAGTTTTGGCGAACTTTTTTTTCTTCAATTTTTCATTTTTATTTTCAACTTTCACTAGTTATTTTAGGATATCAATTTCCCACCAAAACATATAAATATCGTATCTTAACTTTTTTTTTATCAACTCTTCATTACAAGGAATAAAAAAATATCAAACCTATGATTATGAAAGTTAACAATAATTACTTATTAACGATATAATTATTGAATGAATGATAGATTTATACTATCAAATTGACAATTAATATTTTATTTAAAAGTCCTTTACGGGAAAGGAGCCAAAAGGTGCATGGGGTCCAATAGGTGATATGTTAGTGGATATGTTTTGGCCCCATACATGTCATCTTGAATGCTAGAAGGTGTGACATAAAAAGTTGAAATATATAAATATAAACTAATCAAAGTAATAACCCACAAAATATACACATGATGGTTAATATATGTTTTTTTTTATATATATACAAGTATTAAAAAAAGAATTCCTTGTCTTGTTGAGTACTTAACCATCCCATGATACAATTGGGCCACATAGTACAAAATCACAGTTAGATCTACTTAAATATAACCCATTCACTTAACATCACACATCACCACTTCTGAGGTTGATGCGATTGGCCACCTAGGACACAAATGATAGTACTATCCAAGCAATGCCATCTGGACAAGTACACAGCCCAAAAAACTTTCATTCAATCGACGCAATATAAATATTATAAGTGCTAGTGGCTATGAAAATGTGGCCACCCTAACACATTTACCTTCACCATGTCCCATTCATTCCAGCTTAACTAGTCCTTAATACCACCTCAAGTGCACAACTTGTAGTCAAATCATCATTAAACCACCTATGAAGAGAAACTAAAATATGTGTAAGGATACCAATGGACAATGAAATAACATAAAACATGAGTTAAATGCAACAATGGATAGATTTATTTCAAGTGATGTAGAACAATTCAAGTTCAAAAAACCACCAAGCTAGATTAAATACATGGCACAAGTTACTTGTAACAAAGAAATTATTTCCATTCAAACCATTCAAAATCTATCCATGAAACAAAAATAAGAAAGTAGAAGTCATAGACCAGAAAGAAGAAAGAAGTGAAAGTTTTAATTGAAGGTATATTTTCTTTAATGTTATTCTTTTATCCATTTTTCAATTTGTTTCCATGTATCTATCATCATTTATAGTTTTCAAATATTTTCCAGTTATCCATCATTTGTTATCTTTCCTTCTATATTACATTCTTGAATTAAGAGTAGTAACAAAGTAGAAGTCATAGAAAATAGACAGAAGTGAATCTCTACTTCAAGGTATGGTGTTAACTTGCTTTCACATTTGTCAGTTTCATCTATTTTTTTGTTGCATGGAGGTATTTGAATGGGTTCCTTTCACATTAGTTGGTTTCGATAGTAGTTAACAACAAATATTTCACATTTGCTTTCAATCCTTCAGAGAAGCAAGTCATTCTTTTAGTTTTCTAGCTTCCTTTGTAGAATGAAGTGATGCTTTTTTTCAAGGTATATTTACAATGTTACATACTTCACCATCTCTATTTTGTATTGTTTATTCCATGTTATTTTCATAAACGTCGAAAGTGGTGACATGTGTTCTTTGTGCATGCTATTGACTTTGAATGATATTTGACTATATTTTTCTACTCAATGGCCCATAAACCCACTACAATAATAACATTATTGCATCTAGAATTCATAGGAAACTTTTTAAACATAAACAAATGCATTATAGTCCATTAATTTTCAATATCAAATGGTTTGGAAATCCTATTAAGGATTACTTATCAATTCCAAGAGTGATGTTGGAATCATGAAATTTGTTATTTTTTCATAATGTACCATGTTATCATGTAATATGACTACAATGGTGAAAATCTTCAGGGTCAACTACATGAATTTGTGTCGCTAGACTTTGTTGTTTCCACGTCATTTTTTAAGTTTACACACTTTAAGGTGTACTAGAAAAATGAAGATGGAATATGGTTGGTCACCACTATTTTAAGGGTCTATTGTGGGGAAACAAATTATGAGAATTATCTAAGACATGGACCATAGTTTTCTAAGTAATATTTATTACTCTCAATAACCTTATAAGATATTGACAATTTGGAATAGAAAAAAGTTGAGGCCCAGAAGACAAGGTCATGATAGCGATATGGACTATAAAAGAAATTATTAATAATATGACAATTACTTACTTTCCACTCTTTTTGTACTCGAATACATGGATATTGGATATACATTTGTGCACTAAAATCAGATTTGATGTTCTTTGATTCGCAATTTGGTCACCTTAGACATTTATTTTATATCTTAACAGACGGTCAAATGCTGATATCACCACTAGTTGTGCACTTGAGGTGGTATCAATGAGAAATTCACCTAGAATGATGGGAAATGGTGATGAAAAATGTCTTAGGGTGGCCACATATTCATTGACACTAGTGGTGGAAATTTTTATATTGCGATGGTAGAATACAATTTATTTGGCTTTTGTACTTGTCGAGATGGCATTGTTTTCCTAGTACTCTCATTTGTGTCTTAGGTTTTGCATGCAATTTACTTTGAATCAGATTTCATTATGATTTTGTATTGAACACCATTATTATAGTTAGAATTATATGAAAAAATGTTAACATTCACACCCCCATTCGCTCGAAGGGGTCAAAAATGAAAAAAATTTCATTCACTTGATTTTTCTTCATGCCTAAAAGTGGGACACAGCTTTGTGGGATCACCCATAATTAAAAGCACTACAGTGTAAATTATGTCAATATGAAATGGTTTAACAATTGGTTCCATGACATCAGCTTGCATGATGATTGTTGATAATGCCAGGAAAGAAAGGTGTACTAGGAAAGAAAGTTGTTTTACTTATAATATTTAGTGATGTAGTGAAAGTCTAACATGAATGGAGAATGTCATTGAACAATTTAGAATAGTTATCTAGATTGGATCATTTTTAGTTGTCCATTTCTGTTCTCTAAATTTGATCATTAATTATTGTATATTTTTAGGTTGGGAGTGGTTTTGTAGGTCAATTATTTGTTTTTCATTAAGTAAATAGGTTTTACAGGGTTCCTTAAACCCAAAATAGAGTATTTAAAAATATATCATAACACCCATTCACAATGAAATAGAGTCTAAAAGGAGAGCAGGCCAACACAGGGCTAGAACAAAAAATAGAATAAACTTCAAAAAATAAAAAGAAGAGGGACAGTGAAAAAGAGCAGGGACTCTCAAGAAATGTTGACCATCAGGGTGGCCACCTTGGCCTCCACCAACTCCATATTGGTAGCAGGATTCTTGATCTTCTAGAGATCCAATGCTAAATCATTATCCTTTTTCTTCTTAGCACTAGCTCTAGATCTCTTGCCAGGGCCTTGTTCTGGCTTCTGCTCTTTCTCCAAGCCCGTGGTTGCCACATCATTCCCTTTACATTTTTCCTCTATTTTCTCGATAATCACCATTGTGTGTTCTTTGGATTCTTTGAGGATATTATAGCTCGGGTGTACAATATTTTTTAGGGTAGCTTCAATCTTAATCATTTTGTGCTTCAATTTTTTGACTTTGGTGCTCATATTCATATGTTCAACAACATTGCTACCGACATTGGATTTTTATGACCTTTTCACCCTATTTTTGAGATCCTCAACTTCATGAAATAGCCATTTGATTGTCCTATATCTATCCAACATACTATTCCTAGTGTTACTGAGAAAATCCAGCTCAAATTCCTTGGTGTTGTCGCTAAGCACCACCATTGCCAGATCGATAAGTTCCTCCGGCTTGATCTGGCCTCCCTCACCTTCAATAACCTTGGGGTTAATAACCTCCTTGGTTATCCCCATTTTGGCAGTTTTGACCTTGAAGTTACACCATCCCATAATCTTCCCCTATTCAGACATATAGCATCAGAACTTGCTATCCTATCAGTTATCATTCCTAGTATTTTGGGGTTGTGAGAGTTGAGGAGAGAGAATGTCCTAGTTTGTCTCATGATTCTCTTCCTAGAGCTTCTCCTTCACCTTGTGCCATGAATTAGGGTAATTTCTGAGGACCTTGTCCTCGGGAGTTCTCCAACTAGCACTCTCATCCCTGTTCCTGCCCTTTTTTTTTTGTATTTCACCATCATAGTCTGCCTTCTCCTGCTGCATTTTCCACTGAAGAAATCTTCCTCACCTTCAATTTCCATACCTTCCTCATTATCATTGTAATCCTCATATGAAGATATAACTGTGGTGGTCTATTTTTTGGAAGGGGTCCCCATTTTTTATTTTTTAATAGTATGAAGACTAACAATATGCTTCTTAGAAGACAAACCTAGATTATTCTTTTTACTTTCATACTCATCTTGCTCCTTAGAGTGTAGACCTTCACTATGTTTGGTCTCTGAAGGAATGTAGTCAGAACCAAAGGCCTCCATTTCATCTTTTTGAGCAATCTCCTTCCCCAAAATTTGGGATTTAAAAAAACATAAATAAGCAATAAAATCCCTTCATGCAAAGCAGGGTTAGCTATAGATTTTTCCCTAAACCCATGAATGTTTTCTTTTATTCAACCATATAAGTAAAAGGGTATAGAAATCTGCATGCAATGGAAAAAATGATTCATGAGAACAAAGTGGTAAGTTGTAATCCTGTCAAACCTGGTATATAGCGTGATGTATTAGATGATGGCTCTTAGAACAAATCTCCACAGTCTTTTCAACCCTTCTGAAAGATAGTAGGTGCCAACCTTGGTAAGTGATTTCTGCTCTTCCACATTTCTCACAAAGTCCCTTATCACAGAGTCTGAGATTTTCTAGTCTCTGTAAAAACTATTGCCAATAAAAGGGATTCCAGTGAGAGCAGAGATGAACTCTTCTGTCACTGTAAAGTTTCTTCCCTCAATCACAATGCTACCGTCATTCCAGCATTTCATGAACATCTTCATCACCGTTAGCTTCCCACCATGGAACCTTTCAATATAAGTGGAGATGTTACATTTTTGGAGGTAGTGCTAAACCTTGGTTCATCTCCTCCACTTTTTAGAGTCTTTAGAAGGCTCCCTCCTATGCCTTTCCCCTCCCATTGCAAGAAAAAATCTCTGAATCGCAGACAGAAAGATACCACTTAGCAGATCTTTTCTCTTCAAATTGTTCCAGATAGATCTTCTTTTGTGCCTTGAAGGATAATTTTTTCCAATGCAATGGTAACCCAGTAAGTGTGCGGATGTGACTTGTTATCATTTCCTTTCTAGCCTGTCTCGTACTTTCCATTTATGGGAAAACTGTTTCCATACAAAGCATTAACTATCATGATTAATGCGAATAAAACCCTCCTTTCCTAGGATTCTATCATAATCGATGAAATCTAACGCTTCACATGGGAAGTCTCCACCGTGGAGCCAGAAAGTATTCCTATCACTTTTCACCGCCAAGTTGGTAAACCTGTCAGCCACTTGGTTTTCCTCTCTATACACGTGGGATATATGAACCTTATCAAAGGTGTTCAAAAGGTTACGGGTCTCTTAAATCATGTTCTCTATAGTCCACGATGGTGGATGAATTATATTTAGATAGTTTATTATATTGCATGAATCACCTTCTAACCATAAGATTTTGATCCCTGAGTCATGAGCTAATTTGGTAACTTAGAGGGCCGCATTAGCTTCTGTGTAATGGTTGATTTGAGTGCCTAGTGGATGGCTGACGATAGCAATGCCCTAACTGAAGGAATTACTCTGTGCCACTTCCCTCCTTGCCCAGGTTTCCCTTAGCTGCACTATCAAAGTTGGCTTTAGACCATCCTTCAGGAGGAAAGCTCCAGGTATAATTTTGACCTTTTTCTTTTGTCTTCTTATTATCCGTAGCTTTGTATTTTCCTCCAAAAGGATTAGTATTCCCGCATGAAACATAATTTTCCAACAAATAATGATGTATCTTCTCATAAATGATTTTGGGGTGAGCACTACAGTCCCTAAAGATACATTTATTGTGCTCTTTCCAAGTACCCTAGAAAAAGTGAGGAAGCACCCAAGACCAAATTTTGTGAAAAAGAGTGTTCTTGAAGTGCAGGGTCCACTAGGAGAAAAGCTCCATAACAGAGGAAGGGAAGCACCACTGAAACCCTACCACTGATAGGAGATAAAGCTAGACAAATCTAACAAATAGGCAATGAATGAAAAGGTCGTCCACAGACTCAGCATGGATCTTACACAGAACACACCAATTGGGGATTGGGATACCACACTTAAGAAGTTTATCAACAGTGAGGATGTAATTTTGGACCAAAAGCCAGAAAAAGAAATTAATTTTAGGGATCAGGCCAGGTAACTAGGATTTAGCCCAAAAAAGAGTGGCTTCCTAGTGCAGCTGATGGGAATAGGCGGAGGCAATCATGAAAGAACCTTTAGGGGATCCTTCCCAAATTAGGGCATCTTGATTCTGGGAAAGAGAAAAAACATTCTGAGCAGTGAATACGGGAGACAAATACTGGGAGATAGAAGGGAGATCCACCCAAGGATTACCCACTATGTAATTACAAACCCTGTCCCAAAATTGCAAGGTGCACTCATCCTTCCAAATTTTAAAGTGGTCATTATCTTTCAGAGGACCAGACTATAATCAATTGTCATTCTAGAAATTTATAGTTTGGCCATTACCAATTTTCCATTTAGCTTTGGATTTGGAAAGATATTTTGCATTGAGGAAGCCATTCCAGATAAATGAACCTTTTGGGATATCATCACAATCAAAGAAATAACTTAGAGAATCATTGGACAGGTACTTATATTCAAAGAAGTCTCTCCATTCCCCTTTTCCATGGAAGATACGCCAAATCAATTATTTTATATCAATTAATAAATGTTTCATTTAAATTATGTTATCAATTTATCATTTAAATTTTAAATGCAATAATGTTATTGTTTGTAGATGATTAGTTCATGTTTCAAGGGGCCTCAACCAAAAAGGAGAGAATCAACTAGGTTCCTACTAATAAAATTGGTTTGAAATTTTCTAGATGCCCTAAAACCCCACCTCCCGATGTGACAAATGTGAAAGCTACGAGAAGCAATGTAAAGAATGATAAAATTAACTTACCTCCTCTTACAGTGACAACAGAAGAAAATTTATTTGTGATAGCAACACAAAAAGTGACAAGGCCACACAATTTGTGATCAACATCCTCTATGGAATGGGTAGTAAACAATATTGAGGAAAATGATAACATTGTGGATAAAAGTCTTTGTCATCCATCCCATCAAATTTCTCCTTCATTGGTAGTAGAAGGGGTTGTGAATATAGGTGGTGATGGAGAAGGAACTTTCACTTTCCCAACACCACCCACCACTACAATGGTGGAAGTTATCGATGAGAGTCTTTCTCTTCCATACCAGTGAATTCCTCCATCGTGGGTCGTAGAAGGGGCTCTGATCTAGGTGTCAACTTGCAAGGTCAAGTTAGAGAAGGAAATTTCACTTTCCCATATGAAAATTTAGCAGCACAAAAAGTGATGAAGACACAAAAGTTATGGGGTGATCCCACAAAACTGTGTCCCACTTTTTGGCCAAGTTTGACACTGAAATGAACATTGTGAAAAAAAAATCTTTTCTTTCAGACATCTATTATCATAAAACCATTAAGAATTTGAAGATGATGTAAACTAGTGACTTTTAGCATTTTGTTTCTAGTTTATAAATATATTTTTTTTAAAAAAATTGGAATTTATTTGAATCCATTTTTCCTTCTCCTTCAAAAATTATTTTTGTGAAAAATCAGGATTTTTCAGGAGTGACACTCACTTTGATCAACATAACTTTTTTTATAAAACTGATCAAAATGTTATTATTTTGAATTTAGGTTTGTAACACAAATATCTAGAGAATCCATTTGGTTTCATTCAATTTGGTTGAATATTTAATATTTTATTGAGTTTTGAAGTGACATTAATTATAATTTGGACATAGGTTCACTTGGATCGCTCTAACTCTATCTCTATATATCCAAATTCATTTATTCTTTTTTTGATAGAAAGGTAACATAAATAACTATTTCCTAGATATTTTTCATAACTTTTTTCCCTAATTTACTATTTTTCTAGAAGCGTCAAACAAGGAAGTCACTAAATGGTCAGACAACCTATGTTTAGTAAAACTTAAAAATAAAAGTCTTAATAAACTCAATATATATATATAACTCATAATTATTGGAAAGATTTCTTGGAGTACTATCATCCTGTATTTGGGTTTTTCAAATGAATTTATTTTATCCCACAAAAAGTTAATGTCAAAGTGATTTTTTGTCAGCATTTTGATGTGTTCAAAGGAGACTCGATTGTAGGTGTGAGTGAGGAGTAGAGGAATTATACCAAAGGGATTTTGATCCAAGAGGCTTTTATCTAGCTATTTTGAATTTACTCCTTCAAATTGGACCTCTCAAGGCTTAAATCATCATATTTTCTTAAAAATGTGCAATTTTAGCAAAAATTAGGATGTTCAAAAAAGTGGGACACACTATTGTGGGACCACCCTATGGTAAACATCCTCTATGGGAGGGGCACTAAATAATAATGAGGTAAATGATAACAATGCGGATGAGTCTTGTTCTTCCATCCTACTGAATTCCTCCATCATGGGTGGTAGAAGGGGCTAAAAATATATGTGTCGACTTGCAAGGTGACGATGGAGAAGGAAATTTTTGTTTCCCAATAGCACCCACCACTGCAACAGTGGAAGTTGTGCATTGTCATTTTGATTGTGGTATATCAGATAGTGGGATAGACGTAGAGTAAACTCAAGAAAAATTTGAAGCTATTATTGTTTAAAATGAAAGGGAAATATTACAAGTGAGACACTGAGTTCTCAGCAGCAATCTGCATTGAGAAAAAACTTAAATCTTCCACTTGACATTGTGAATCAATTATTAAACTATGATGATTACATGAAGGAGCTTATGGAGTGCTACTTGAGAAAGACATAAAAATAGGAAGGAAAAGAAATAAAGAAAGAGAAGATCAAATAAAATAAGGTTTCACGTGTTTTGGCAAAGGAAAAGAAGGATATGGAGAGAAAAGAAAGGAAAAATTGTGTAAGATAAAGGAATTGTTGAAAAAAGAGAACAAGAATGAAAATGAGGAAAGAAAAACGTGAGAGAAGGCATCAAAGGAAAACAAGGAAAAGGAAAGGAGGATTTCTTACCATGGAATTCTACAATAGATGATGAACAAAATCATCTCCAACTATTCTACAACTTTTAATTCTTCACCACCTCTCAGTTTACCTACTATGCACAACTACCATGTAGGAATCCCATTAATTTCTGCCACCACTGGTTATGAAAGCATAATTTATAGTGTATATATTACAGAAGACAAAAAACCATAGAGGATGAGAACATAGTTCCCCTTGATGCCTCAAAGGAAGCTCCCACCTCTCCAACCAGTTATTTTCCTATTTGGTTAAACTGAGTTATTGATGGTTTTCTTTTTATAATAACAACACTGAAATGTCTATGTTAAAGAATATTTTTTGATAGGACTATGCTCATTTTGCACAAATTTCAATTGAATATGAAAAGGATAGGATTTAATATGATGATTGAGACAAGATGTGAACACCTTTTTGGTTGTGAATCGATTTATTTCAACTTTACATATTATTGAAAAAGGAATGTATTTAAATTCTAAATGGACTATCCAACACAATTCCAAATAAAGAATGGGTTTTCAATTTACATTGATGTGAAGGAATGTATTTTCAATTCTAAATGGAATATGAAGCACAATTCATAAAAAAATATTCTAATAACATCACACATCACCACTTCCTGGGTTTATGCATCTATTCACGTAAGACACAAACACTAGTACTAGGAAAACATTGTCATCTAGAGATGCACAAAGCGCAAACAAAAAATAATGTGTTTTAAATTTACATAGTCATAAAGGAAGGTATTTAAATTCTAAATGGAATATGCAACACAATTCATAAAAATAAATGTATTTTTAATTTACATTGACATGAAGGTATGTGTTTTTAATTTAAATGGTGATGAAGGAATGTGTTGTCAATTCTAAATGGAATATGGAACACAATTGTAGGGATGAAAGATGGGATAGAAAGAGATGATAGAAATGGTTTATCCATCATTTAACATAACCTAGGTGGTGGAATGAAGGAGAGGTGACGTGTATCAAATGTAATGGGTCATTCGAGTGTAAGGTGCCAGTCTTAAAAGAAGGTGGTGCATGCAAGTGGATTTGGTGGCCATGTGACTACTAGACATGAAGCCACCGTCCAGTACTAATGGAAAGGAGAACATGAAACGTTCACACAAATTGACATTTTTTCAATTTACATAGTCATAAAGGAAGGTATTTAAATTCTAAATGGACTATGCAACACAATTCATAAAAAAAAATGTATTTTAAATTTACATTGACATGAAGGTATGTGTTTTTAATTTAAATGGTGATGAAGGAAGATGTTGTCAATTCTAAATGGAATATGGAACACAATTGAAAGGGATGAAAGATGGTATAGAAAGAGATGATAGAAATGGTTTATCCATCGTTTAATGTAACCTGGGTGGTGGAATGAAGGAGAGGTGGCGCGTATTAAATGCAATGGGTCATTCGAGTGTAAGGTGTTAGTCTTAAAAGAAGGTGGTGCATGCAAGTGGATTTGGTCACCATGTGACTAATAGACATGAAGCCACCATCCAGTAATAGTGGAAAGGAGAACATGACACGTTCACACAAATTGATTTGTTGACCTAGAAAATGGATGACTCAGTGCCATAATTTTTGATTTGGGGTTTCCAACTAAAAGAAGGAGATACAAAATAAAAATAAAAATTAAGGCTTGGGGGTCTAGATAGGGTAGATAGATTGCATTAGTAAGACATATTGATGATGCAAGAATAGTAGTATAGACAATTTACAACACAATCCTTTCTCAATGATGCAAACTAGTATTCTTGCATGATGAAGGCATCTTCGTGATGCAAGAGTAGAGTCCTTATTCAATTAGGAATAGTATACTTCTTGCATCAAGAAGACATGTTCATCATGAAAGAATACTAGTTTTGATAATTGAAATCATATTCCTTGAATAATATGTACACCAAAAACACATTCATTTAGTAATATGTTAACTGAAAACACATTCCTTTTTGTGTAGGAATAGTACACTTCTTACATCAGCAAGACATCTTCATCATGCAAGAACACTTCTTTTAACATCTGAATTCATATTCCTTCATTTGTATGTAAACTAAAAACACATTCCTTCAATAATATGTAAACTAAAAAAAAAAGAAATATTGGACCCCTCACACCTTCTAGCTCCTCTCCCCTATGAAACTAGATGAAACAAACAAGTGTAAAAGAAATAGAAGAATTTACCTTTAGAAAACCAAAAGATAGTGGTGACTAAGATAGAAAGTAATGGCTACATGGTGAAGTTTCAGGGTGCTCCTCCACTCATGTTTCAATACAATATAGATAGAACTCTCCAAAAAAGGTGGGATAGAAATGGATAAACATGACACAATCTAGGATGAGGCAAACATAGTAAATGATAGAAGGAAAGGGGCCTAGGCACATCCACTAACATATCCCCTATAGGAAACTGCACACCTTATGGCCACTTGACCCTATTAAGAATTGAAAACACATATCTTGTTCATATAGGAACACTAGAATTCTTACTTTATGAAGACATCTTACCGATGCAAGATTACTAGTATTGGGAATGGAAAACATATTCCTTTTACAATTATAAATAGTAGACATATTTAATTAATAAGACATCTGTGACAAGTAAGCGAACAATGTACGGTTAAGTGTATATCAACTATTTATCCTATAATTGTAGCCCTAATTGTTAATCAACTGTTTCTCCTATAATTGTAATGGAGCCATATTAATGCCTAAAAAAAAATGAATTGAAATTGAAAAGTGACCATTAACACTAAAATTGCAATCAAATTTGCATTAAATAGAAAGGAATTGAAAGACATCCAATAGCTAAGGGTGTTTCAAAATATGTAGAAAATAGAAGTATATGTTTGCCACTCTCCAAGTTTGTTCATGGCAACTTCATTTAGTATCAAATAGTATTCTGAAAAAAATATTTATTTTGAAAAATTACCTAGCACCAAAATTTATCACTTCCGATGGTAATATGTTCCCATCTATGAATCTTCCCTCTTGTATATGCCATTTGTGCATTATACATCCTAGGGGTACAAAATTTTTGAATGAAACAACAACAATGCAATTAAAGTTGAAATAGTCTCTAAATCATCACGAAAGTGTAGTGGCACTCTTGACCCATGCATACCAAATACAATGTTGATTCTATCCTCCTCATTATATACTATATCCTACATAAATACTTTCAATATGATTCTCATGTCTTTTTTCCTTCAGTATTGATGGGGGAAAATCCCTTCCACATATGGCTTGCCACGATACAGGTCGTATGACTTGATCCCCTCTTCCAAAGTATTCCCTGGAAGCAATCATTGTTCAACATAAGCCTCTGCAATTCAACTTAGGTCACAAATGGACTATGATAAGTCAATGCATTGCGAGGGAAAGAAAGATAAAAGCTACCATAGATATATGCATCGCCTCTTTGCATAAAGGAGGTCTTTCCCGATGACTTCAACAATACAATCTTGAACATTCAGGAAATGTGTGTTTTTAAACTAAACCATGGTAGATTCCTGAGATAAAATGAAGTCTATAGGTTCTTCCCCTTTCCCAATAGGGATTCTGATATAGAATCTTTTGGGCTTCAAATCCAATGATCTAGAGAATCAACTAATATAGTAAATCCAACAATTCCTACTACACAATCGTGACCATAGAAGCAATAATTACTATATATGTTTAAATATAAATATAAATATAAATACACACACACACACACACACACACACACACACACACACACACACACACACACACACACACACATAGAAATATGCATACATCTCCACTACTCTCCAATTTCAATAAGGAAAAATTCAAATGAATTAAATAGCAAGGGTGATATAGAGAAAAGGGATAGGAAAATATGGCACAAGCCTGAGTGAACATACTCCCACTTAATTCTATATACCTACATCATACATTACATGTGACCCATATGTTCAAGTGTATGGTGTGTGTGAGAATTAAAAATATAAGAATTGAAATTCTAAAAACTAAAATAGTGAAAGTATAACGTGTCTATAAATAATCCAGTCCAGACACTAATTTATACACACAATTGAGAAAGAACAAATTCACATAGATAATCCGCATTTTAACCCTAACAGAGAATCATTTATTTATCCTATAATTGAAATTGACTCATAAACACATCTCCTATAATAAAATTAAATAAATTGGATACTGACCATTGACGGTAAAATTGATAGTTATTTTGCATATAACATATTTGTATTCATACGTGCAATACATGTACACAATGTTAATTTAAAACTATTCTATACAATTATAAAATAATTTGAAACCTAAACACAACAATCAAAGCCCTTCCTATTTGGTTTCACTGACTTATGGGTGATTACTTATTTTCATAATGACATTACCAAAACTTTCATGTTCATGCATACTTATTGATATGTGGTATGCTCATTTTGCAGAAGTATTTTGATACGCAAAGTATAAAATGTAATATGATGATTGAGAGTAGATATCAATGCCTTTATTGGTTCTGAGGCACTTTTGTGTGGAATTTACATATGGTTTATATTATATCGAAAAAGGAAAGTGTTTTCCATTTACATATGCTTTGAGGAATGTGTTTTCAATTTTCATATAAATGAAGGAATGTAATTTCAATTTTGAATACTAGTAATCTTGCATCTTCGAGATTTCTTGGTGATTCAAGAAGTCTACTACTTGTAATTGTAAGAGGGAATGTGTTTTACATTTTCAATCTGTTTGGTAATCGTATTGTATTTTACTAGGGTCATTGTAATAATATCCCAAAAACACAATTTGCAGACCTACAAGGGTGTTAGTAATACAAACTGAAGCACAAAAAAATAGTTTACAAAATATATCTTTTTGATAGACGCAAAACTGAAATATGTTAAAATTCAATTGTACCTTTTTGAATTGGAATTGTGTATTGAAACACATAAATAAAATACATTAGGGTTACTTTATTCAAATCCATAACACACTATTTGCAAGCCCATAATTTCCATACCCTTGACTGAATACCAAGCTAGAAAAGGGTTATTTTATTCAAATCCTTAATAGACAATTTGCAGACTCACAAGGTTGTTGATAATACAAAGTCAACCAAAGAAGAGATGCTTTGCAAAATAAATATTTTTCCAGAACATAATACATCATTTTTACACACCCAAAACTAAAATATAGCTTTAAGAAACCGTTATTCACATAATACACAAACTGGGGTTTACTAATCCAAAACAGTTATATTCAACCATTATTTTTCATATTAAAAGAACTCGGGTTTACAAAATCATAAAAACTTATCAATAAAAGAAAGAACCTGAATAGGGTTTTGTTGAAACAAAATCTTAAAATCCATTTACTTTTAGAGGACTATAAAGAATCCATTACTAGAAGAAACACAAATTCTCAGCCATCCAAAATACTCAGTACAACTTTCATTTTCAACTTTCATTGTTTACATATCACCAATTTATGAGTAACCCAAAACCCTCTTCATAGATGCTTTTTATCAAAATTCTATGAATGAAACTTACAAAATGAGAAAACTGTAGATGACTATGAAAGACGAGAAGATGAGTACATTTCCCTTATAAAAATTAAAGTCTATAAAAACTATAGATGTTGTTCATAAACACAAATACCCATCACAAAGTTTGTGGAGAAACCACAATGTATATTAGTAAATCGAAGCAAGAAAAGCATAAAACCAAATTTTAGTATATTTATTGTTAATGGGTGGCCTTAGTGAGTAAATAATCCTCACCAAGATCAAATAGCATACATTTGAAGCCTCCTTTGTATTCCTCGTGCCACACTCCAGAAATGTCATCACTGCAACTTCCAAGGAAGCTAGGAATGTGAAACAATGTATTGCTTCTGTGAAGGAATGAATGCAAAATGTGAAAGATTTGATGTTAACTGCAAATGAAAGCAACCAATGTGAAAGGAACCCATTCATATACCTCCATGCAACCAAAAAAATAGATGAAACTCACAAATGTGAAAACAATTTTATGAAACCATTCTTGCCTTATTCAGACTGAAAAGTACCTTTTTGGCTACCATGTACATTAATTTAATTTATTTTGTTTAGTAAAGCAGTGATTGTTCTCCATGTAGAATGCACCCAAGACAAGAAAAATTCAAATCTTTCTTTTTTTACAGATTCACAAAAACACACTATTTTTTCTTCAAAATTTTTGTGGTTTTTTCAAGTTAGCTGTTTTTTTGAATGTGAGAGCTAAAGAAAATTCAAAGGGAATATAAAATAGATATTCTTATGAATGAATAGCTTTATAGTTTGAGTTGACTTAGTAGTGGGTGTTCTTGAAAGAGAGTTCACAAGTTCAAATTTCATAGGGAATAGGTTATGTATATTTTGTTTGTAGCATGATTTCCAAAAACACATAGTTAGTATCATGGACTATAAAAGAACCTTTCCCTTTTCCTCTCATTTGCATTAAACTTATAGATTTTAAATTATAAATGTTTTATTATTTTAAAAAACCAAACTAAAAATTATATTTATTAAAAAATATTTAACTTTAACAAACAAACATAAAGTGATTATTACATTCTTTAAGAAGAAAACTATTTTAAATAAAAAATTGAGTTAAAATTCAATAAATTATTTTTTTAATTTTTAAAAATCATTATAAATATAGAAAAAATAATAAATTAAAGATTACTAAATAAAATATTATTAGACAATAATGATTAAACAAAATTCTTCAACCATTAAAAATAATTATAAAATTAACATTATTCTTCCATGATGGATGTAAAATCCAATATATCTTAAATGTCATGTAATGGGATGTATTTTAACTAATTTAATTCTAATTATATAACTTAAAGCTAACAAGTGACAGTCATTAACAATGGATGTCAAGTATTTGCTAGCTAACTAAAAGAAAAAATTCCAAGATTGTTGAGTTAGCAAGCCAAATCTTGGTTGGATTTCTATCCATCTTATGTGAGAGTTGAGAGAAAGGATGCCCATATCTTATTGACTATTTCAAGATGATAGCATGACCTTTTAAATGATTCTAAATAACTTATTTAATCGACCAAAAGATAAAATTATCATAGGTACTCGTTTAAGAAGACAAACTTTTGAGATAAGTACGAAATAACAAATTGCTTTTGAAGAGAAGAGAGACAAGTTAATAGTCACAAAAAGTTAACATGTTCAAGATGCATATAATAGCGTTGAAGAGTTCACCAATATATGATAATTAACATCCACCGTAAAGATTAAGATTGAAACTAACTTTGGCCAAGAGCTTACCTATTGATTCATGGAGTAATTAGAATAATTAAAAAATAAGAGCGCCCCTTAATTTTTAGGGAAGTTGAAAAAAGTAAATGAAAACATGTATAGCATGAAACATAGAACATAATTTTTATAATATAAATGAGTGGATTAAAAATAGGTGTAAGAAAGAATGCATGTATTTTTGGTAAAATAGGAAGATGCTAGTAAATAGAATTGAATATTAAATATATAATTATTTGAATTAAAAAGAGGTAATCGGAAAGCTAAGATGAAGCTTGGCATTGTAATGGTGTTTTATAAGATATTATCTTAAAATATGCAATCTAATAGAGAGCACATTCAAGACTTATATATTTTTATATAATTCACAAAATAAAAAATTATAAAAACAATAACCTAATCCTACGCTTAGGATAAGCATGTTAGAGTAATAGTTCATTTGTCTTTATAATTAAATCTATTTGGTTTAATTATTAAAGTACACTATTATTCTATTCACTTAAGCTTGTCATTTGTAGGTGCATAATAATTAATATGTTTATTAATTATTAAATGCACAAACCTAGCTTTCTCCGGCTTTAGGGTTTCTCACCTTATAAGCCGCTTTTTGTAATTATTGTAATTCAATTCTTTTGGGAAATAATAATTTTCTCTCACTCCGCTGAGATTTTCAAAACCCTAGCTTCTCTCTCACAGGTTTCATTTCAGCTTTAGGTATTTTACATGTAGGTGTTCTTGGCGTTCTGTGGATTTGTGTTTCTCAAATCCTACATGGTATCAGAGCCACCCTGTCGCTGCCTAGGTTGAAGGTTTTTGAAGCCACGATTCGAAGGCGACAGCCGCAGCTTCTCTAGGGTTTTTTCTGTCACTTTGAAGGAGGTACCATTTTCTGGATTCATTTAAGAAAAAACGTACTTCGTCATTGCGTTCAGAAGGCCTGGGAGAGTCGAAAAACATATAAAGTTTGACTATTTTGGCCTCTGTGACCACAGGCAAAAATTTTTGGCCTCCTAGGGCCATACGACTCAAAAATCGAGACAAAAAAACTCAAAAAAAATTAAAAAATGGGTTTTTTTGAGCATTTTTGGGCGCTGCCAGCGCGCCGCCTGCGCACGGCTGCTGGCCAACGCACCACCCAGTGGCCACCGCGCCGCCACCCGGGCCCGCCTCCGCCCACCGGCCGCTCGGCCGCCACCCGCACCCGGCCCACCCGCCGCCAGCTCCCCGCCCGGCCGCTACCGCCTCCGGCGTCGCCGCCCGGCTGCGACCGGCCCGCCGACCCTGCATAGTGCTGACGTCACTTGTGACGTCAACGGCCGAAAATCTTTTTCTGGAAGGTCTTTTTAAATTTTCCAGCCAACTTCAATTTTTCGGCGGTCGAAAAAATTTTACTAGCAAACTTTGACGGTCATCAACTTTAACCCCACAAACAGGTGACAGTCGGTTGACCGTCAAATTTTTTCGCATGACTAGTTTTTTCCAGTGAGTATGTTTTTGGAGGTACTTGTGGTTTTTTGACCATATCTTGGGCATACGGTGTCCTTTTTCAGAAAATGAAATATCGTCGAAAAGGTGTTTCTGAGACGGACGTAATAATGCTAGTTTTGTTTGTTGATTTAGCCGTTTGAGTTTCTATTTTTAGCATTGAAGTAGAGGCTTTGTTTTCCCTTCTACTCTGCATCCGGTGTTCAGGTTTTTCTCTAGTTTTATTTGTGCTTTCAGTAGTTGATTATTTGCTGTACGGGGGTTAGAATCATACTTTGTTGGGGGGTGTCTTTGCTTTCTGTCATTTACTTTCATAAATCAACCCTTCTATTTCTGTCTTTATCTTCTCCCAATGTCGGACCCCTCTATGGCTCAGCTGACAGCGCATAATTACCACACTTGGAAAGAACACATGACCAGGCTACTCATGTCACATGGCTTATGGTCATGCCTAGATGAACAACAACCTATCCTACAATGTCCTTTTGAGATTCTACAGCACAGGAATAAGATGGATGAAGCCATGGGCTTGATTGCACTAAACATTTTTGATAGTCTCCTCTTTCACTTGGATGGTTTGACCACTCCTAGGGCCATTTGGGACAAGTTTTCAGATTTGTTTGGCACTGTAAATGAGTTCTGGGCACTACAGCTTGATGTAGAGTTGACTACTTTGACACCTACTGGCTTTCCCACCATTGAGGACTTCTTGATGAAGTTCAAGTATTTGCGCTCAGTTTTGCAGGGATGTGGGAAAACCAAGACAGATGATGAGTGTATCTTCTTGATACTCTCAAAAATACAAGGACAGTATCAGATCTTCTCTTCCACTTTCTACTCCACCATGGATGCTTTGGGTGCTAGGCACACCATGCCTTCTTTTGAGACATTCTATGATCAGTTGACATGGGAATAGGCAAAGATCCAACAGATGGATGCTTCTGGCTCTTCTAGCCAAGCATTGGTTGCTCAGTCTTCACAGGGGAAACCAAAACAGAAAGGCAAACCAAAGAAAGATTTCGCAGGAAATGAGTCTTCCTCCAAACCTGCACAGAAAAATGATTCAAAACCTCCAGCTAACCCTTCCAAGGGTAAATCTTCTTCGAAGTCTACTGAGTCTAC
>MU225872.1:605563-639742 GCA_018584345.1 Thuja plicata | reverse complement strand
CCCCCCCCCTCTTAGTTATCCCTGAAGTATTCTAACATAAATGTACTCTCTTGGTTGATCTAATGCAACTAAGGGTTATTTAAATGTCATAATCAAGATCACATATTTAGTGATTTACAACAACTCATTATTTTCCTTTCACCCATCACCTAACTCCATTTTCATCGGACTATGTATAATGGAAGCTTAAAAGAAAATTAGCTCATGCATATTTTGGAAGATGCAACTGAAGAATGGAGTATTAAGATGCAATGAGAAAAATCTATGGCATCTCATTAGAATTTTTACCCATTAGCACAACCATGTGTGCACTTGTATTTTAATTATATAATATATAGTTTCCTTTCACTCTTCACCATATGCATGCTTTATAATGCTAACTATTTTTCCTTTTGTTAATTTGTTAATTGATTATAAAAAAACATCAAGGCATTGCATAAATCTCTCAATTTATATGTCAGAAAAGAAATAGAAAGATTGGACTTCACAATAGTTCTATTGTAAATGTTGGATTTGTTTCATTTTCTTATGATAAACTAGAGATGATAATTTAGTAATCTAAATATGATTTAAAAATTAGACACACTAAACTCTAATTTAAAAATTAATTTGTGAAATCTATCATGTTCAAATAACCTATTCTCAACAAATGAATAAAACTCAAGTTCATATTAGCTTACATCCATAGTTAATTTCCACTTAGTTGTCAAACTTGTTGGATATCAAATATATAAAAATGTAATATAGTATATTAATTTTTTTTAATTTTATTATTAATTTAAAGATTGGTCTTATAGATTTCAATAAAATCTATCATGCCAAATATCCATGCTTATATTTAAATTTTCTATATTACTTTGATTACATGCTTTAATATTCTTGAGATCAGATTGCTTTAATATTTGTGTAAAATTAATTTTCATGTAATTATTCCTGTTAGTAATAACTGAGAGGGGGGTGAATCAGTGGCCTCAAAAATATTCCAATAACAAACCAAAAACTTAGTACCACAATATTAAGCCTCTAGTTATCTTGAGTCCTACAAGATGAATGCCTCCAAATATAATTATCAAATTACTACTACTCAGAATGCTTTGTTAAACATTCTACTGTATGTTTACCGAATAGCAACCTATTAATTTACCGAAAGACTATAAATTATCTATAGTATACTGATCAATCCATTTAAGTTATGTGTAATGCAAAACACTAAAGTAATAACTCATAAACACATTGACACGTGGATTTTTAACGTGGAAACCCTGTTAAGGGAAAAACCACTTGGGACCGGTAACCCAAAGATTTCACTCTTCTAAAGTGAGCTCGGTGAAGAGCCAACCCTATTAAAGGTTACAAACACACTGTTAGGTGTGACCTTGTTAGAGGATTTAAAATTTTAGTCTGTCACTTGATATCGGGCATCTTTATGCTACCATCCTTGATCAAATACTCACTTGGCCTGTCAATAGGTATCTGGCATCTCATGCTATCTTTATGATCAATTTTTTTGATACCCCTTGGGATGTATCCCAATATAGAAAGGATCTTTAAATTCCACTCAGTTAAGAGACTTTCTAAATTAATGGTTAAACTGAAACATTATGATTTGTTCACATATACAAATTTTACTTGAAGATTTTCAAATCTATTGTAGTCTCATAAAACTAATCTGATCAATATATCTATGTTTATACCTTTTCTCCACTCTGATTATGCTCGGTGATGTTGTGCTCTGTTGCTTGGTGTCCGCAGAAAACTTTAGCTCTTTCCTCAGCTTGATTGATCAGGATTGTATGAAGTTTCTCTTCAGCATCCTCTTTTCATTCATTCACCCACCTCTCAATTTGTAATGAATTAAGTTGTCTCTTTATAGACATGATATCACCATTGTTAGGTTCTTGATTTCTTGATCTTGGCATGATCCACAATTCTCGCCAATTAGATTTAAAGAAAATACTCTTGTTTTATCTCGCGGAGAACTTCTTGCCAACTGGAAAAAATAGCTTTAAATCCTCTACTTATCTCTGGCTTTATCTTGTCAATGAAAAAAAATATAACAATCAGTTAAGTCCATATTTATCTCTACTAGCTAGATTTTTTTTTGTTTGTGAACTCAAGTTAATTTTGGTGTTTAACTCTTTGATAGATTTGGTCAACACTCCAGTTCTCCTCCGGCTTCTTTGTTAGTTTACACTATGTTTCTGGCCATTGGTTATGCTTGTGATTCTGCTTGTCGGTAATTCTTGTTGGTGTTCTTTCTCGAGCATCACTGTGACTTGACTTTCGGTGATCTCTGTCTGTCAGTTTCCACTTACCATTGGTGTTTGAAGTCACATTGTGAATTCTTTTCTGTTATGCATTACTTAAAGCATAATATTTCTATCTCTAATTCTTTGAAGTCTTTGACACTTTGATTATAACCGATTAGATTATATCAATTTGACATCAATGACAATAAAATCCATTAACTGATTCAATGTCTTGCATTATCCTTCTATGTTTCAGTGATCAACTTAACATTTTCAAACATTTAATCAGTTACATGTCATCAATCTCTCCCTTTGGCATTGTGTGCAACATACTACATTATCATACTATACTAGTACTAATATAATATGAAATATAAAATTTTCTTCAAGCTTTCCTAATGTAGCTATTACAAATGTCTGGCTCTCGGTAAGCTCAAAATAGCTTAGATTTGTTTCATGCAGAATGGTTGTCTTCAATCTTCAATCCCTTTACTGGATAGATGTATCATTTGATATCTATGTTCTGATATGTGCTCTGCCTTGACTATTCCTCTTCTTGATAATCTATTTTTCCTTTGACAACAATCTTTCTCTTTGTCTGAACTCTCTCCCTTTGTTACTTCTCTCCCTTAGATGGATATTTCATATGTAATTAATTTATCTCCTTTAGAATATTGATTAACTCTTTCTTTCTGATTTTCTAGAACTTCGCCTTTATGAATAATGATATAATCTTTTCTGATCAATGAGATAATTTCTCCCGATAATATATCCCTTATGATGATGAGATAATCTCTCACTTTATGATATCTCTCCCTTTATGATAATGAGATCATCTCTCTCTTTGACAAAAATACCAAACAAAAATCATCTATATCATGTTCCATCCCTTTACATAATATATTCCTTGAATTTCTCTATCCATCAGCAATACAATGTCTCTGGTTTTCAGTGCAGATCTGTACCTTGCTATGTACAGATGTATCTATTATTGTCCATCACAATGTTTGCATCAACATGACTGATCTTCATATTTGGTATAGGTTGATGTGACCTCCTAGTTAGCTTACTGACCGATAGACAAGGGTTGGACCCCTAGTCTCTATCTCCTATACTCAAATGTATCCTTTGGTAATGTCTTGGTGAATATATCAAATAAATCTTCCTTTTATTGAATATATTCTAATGTCACCTCCTTTTCTTTCACTCTTTCTCTTAGATAGTGATACTTTATAGAAATATGCCTAGTCTTAGCATGAATGACTAGATTCTTAGAAATTTTATTTGCACTAGTATTATCACAGTAGATAATTACTGTTTCAAGAATCTTCATATTCATACCTTACTGTAATTGTTTGATCCAACAATGTTGGATTAATTTTCACCAACAGCCACATACTCTACTTCTGTAATAGACTGAGAGATGCATCCTTCCTTCTTTCTAATCCATGTCACAAGTCTATCATCCATGAAGAATGCTCCTCCAATTGTTCTCTTTTGGTCATCAATGTTTCCAGCCCAATCAACATTTGTATAGACTTGTAGCTCAAATTTTCCTTCTCTTTTGTACCATAAGACATAGTCCTTGGTTTTCTTCATATATCTCATAATTCTCTTGACAATAGTCATATGTGATTCTTTGGGATTAGTAGAGAATATTGTGACTATTCCAACTGCATGTGTTATATCTGGTATGGTATGAACAACATACATCAGTTTTCCAATCATTGATCTATACAAGGTTTGATTTACCTCATTAGATTTGTCTTCTTTTGTCAGCATACATCTGGTAGACATTGGTGTTGCAACTGGTTTAGAATCTTCCATCTTGAATATCTTCAGTACTTCCTTGATGTATTTGGACTGAGTGATATATGATTGCATCTTGTTGAAGAATCTATAGGTTAAGAAAAAATTTGATCTCTCCAAACATAGACATTTCAAATTCCTTTCTCATTTCATTAGCAAAGGATTTGCATAACTATTCATTTCCCCCAAAAATGATATCATGAACAAAAATTTCAAAAATCCAAATATTACCATCGGTATCTTCTTTTAAGTACAGATTTCTATTTTCACTTGTTCTAACAAATTTTATGATAATGAGATATGAATGAAGTCTTTCATACTAGGCTCTAGGTGTTTGTTTCAATCTATACAAGGATTTATGTAGTGTACATACCATATTTCTCTTGTCTGCATCAACAAACCCTTCTGGTTGTTCAATGTATGCCTCTTCTTCTAGTATTCCATTTAGGAATGAAAATTTGACATCCATCTGGTATACCTTGAATCCTTTAAATGAAGGATAATAAAGTATCATTATAACTCCTTCTATTCTAGAAATGGATTCAAAGGTTTATCCATAGTCAATACCTTCTTGTTGTGCATATCTCTTACATACAAACCTTGCTTTGTTTCTATTGACTTCTCCATTCTCATTCAGCTTGTTTCTGAATATCTATTTGGAACTGATAATATTCTTGTCATCTGATCTTGGTAGTAGTGTCCATGTATTGTTCTTCTCAATCTATTCTATTTCTTCATTCATAGCACTGACCCATTCTTCATTCTCAAGTGCATTATTAACAAATTTAGGCTCAAAATGAAAAAGTAAACATTTGGTGTTTAGTGACTTACTTCTGGTTCTTGTTCCAGCCTTCTTGTCTACTATGATTTTATTCTACATGGATGATGTCTTCTAACATACTTGGAAAGTTTTGGTTCATCTTTGCGTTCATCATTCTGATCATCTTCTTGACCTTTGTTCTCATCTCCATTGTTCAGAACATCATCTTGAGGATTTTCCTGATTTTTGATAATTGCAGCCTGATGCTTGGGTGTAATATTATGTTGCTCAAGAGTGATACACTATTTCTCAGGTAGAGTGTCAGGTTCTGTATAAACAAACCTTTTGTATTCCTCTGGTTCTTTTCTGCTTTCCTTATCATTATTTTTTGCAAATTCATCTATTTTCACATTTGCAATTTCAATAATTGTTTTAGATGACTTGTTAAGACATTTATAAGCCTTGCTTTTGGTTGAGTACCCTAGAAAGATACCTTCATCACTTTTACAGTCAATTTTTCCATTTCTATCATCCTTCAAAATATAACATTGACTACCAAATATTTTGAAGTAACTTACATTGGGTGTCTGACCATACCAAAGCTCATAGGGTATCTTCTTTGTGTCATTCTTCAATTGTACTTTGTTTAATGTGTAGACAACAGTACTGACAACTTCCCTCCAGAAAGTTTGAGTTATGATTTTCTCAATCATCAATGTTCTTGCACAGTCAACAATTGATATGTTTCTCCTTTTAGCAATTCCTTTTTCCTGTGGTGTTCTCGGTCCAAAAACCTGTCTTTTAATTCCATGCTCATTGCAATAGTCAGTGAATTACTTTGAAGTAAATTCCCCTCCTCTATCTGACCTTAAGCATTTCAATTTATTTTCACTTTGTTTTTCTACCATTTCTTTATACCATTTAAACATCTTAAATGCTTCTGATTTATCTTTTAATAACATGAATGTCATCATTCTAGAATAATCATCAACAAAGAGAATAAAATACCTATCTCCATAGTAACTCTTTGTCCTCATGGGTCCACATAGATCTGTATAGACTAATTCTAGAATTGCATTAAATATATGGGTTTTACTCTTGAAACTAGACTTTGTCATCTTACCTTTTTGACAATTCTTGCACATGATATGCTCAGGCTTAGTCATGCTTGGTAAGCCTCTGACATTCCTTTTGTTGCTTATCTTTATCATGTTGTCAAAGTTCACATGACACAATATTTTGTGCCACAACCGTATGTCTTCATTTCTAGCCATTAAACAAGTGGTGTTGGTGTCCTTAAGATAGAAAAGGTTACCTTTTGTCTTCTCACTGATACCAATCAATCTTCCTGATTCATTAAAGATCTTTGCCTTCTTATTTTCAAATTCTACTTTGTGACCTGAATTGTTCAGTTGTGAAACACTTAACAAATTATAATTCAGTCCTTTTACCGAGTAGGCATTTTCACATTTTATCAGTTTATTCAACATTATGGTTCCTTTACCTTCAACTGGACAAGGTGTATCATTTCTCATTCTCACTAAATGACCATTATAGTATTCAAAAGTTTCAAAGTTTTGTTTATCACCAGTCATATGGTGAGTGCAGCCACTATCTATGATCCAGACATCATTTTTAATAACTATAGATATGAGTGTAGTTTCTACAAACCTTTCTTCATCTTCATTTGAATCATCTTTCATGGATACAAATACCATCTTGATGTCTTCTTCTTATTTGGTTTTAGTATCATCATCTGTGTTCCCAACTAGGTAACAATCTTTCTTCCCTTTGTTCTTGTAGTCTTGGGTATCTCATTCATCAAATTTTTGGTTGCTTCGATAAACTCTGTTATCACCTTTATCAAAATTCTTCTCATATGATTTGTCATTTCCTCTATCCTCTTTTCTTCTGTTTGGACATCTTGCACCAAAGCATCCAACCTCTTTACAATTGAAACATACAAGTGGTAATTTACCTTTTTATCTACCTTTGCCTCTCTGCAATCTTCTAGCCATTAGTGCTTCAATATCATCAAGTCCTTGATCCTCATTATCACTATCACTATCATTTCTAATAGCATGTCTATGACTTTAGTTACTTATCTTCAAAGAATATTTCCATACAGATTCTATAGATGGTAAGACACTATTGTCAAAGTTATTCATCTCAAATGAGATTAGTCTAAAAATCAGACTATCTAGAGTAACTGTATTGTTTGCAACTTCTCACATTTCTTGAATAGTAGAAACTCTAATAGCATATATAGGTAGTAAGGTTCTTAATATTTTACTTACCACTGTCTCCTCTTCAATTACATGTCCAACTCCTTGGATAGCATTTACTACCTCTTTGATTCTGTAGGTATATTGAGTGATATTTTCTCCTTCTTTCATCCTTAAGTAATCAAACCTCCCTCTTAGGCTTTCTTCCTTTGCTCTTAGTACATTGGCATCTCTTCCATGTACAAGTTTCAACTTATCCCACATTTTCATTGCGGACATGCAGGTTTTGACATATTCAAACTCAACATCGGAGAGTGATGATGCAAGTTCTATCATCATGTAGTTATGCTCATGCTTTATTCTTAATTGCTCAAGAGTGTGAATTCCTGTAGGCAACACATATTCAGTATCTAAGTATTGAACAATATCATTTTGAATACCTGATAGGTGGAGTCTTATTGTACTTTGCCATGATGCAAAGTTGTCTTTATTCAACTTGGGCACATCTCATCTCTTCATCTTGTGATCTTTTGCTTGAGTTGTTAAACTCCCTTTCTAAGCACACAAGATCTGATACCAATTGATAGTAATAACTGAGAGGGGGGTGAATCAGTGGCCTCAAAAATATTCCAATAATCAACCCAAAAACTTAGTACCACAATATTAAGCCTCTAGTTATCTTCAGTCCTATAAGATGAATGCCTCCAAATACAATTATTAAATTAATACTTCTCGAAATGCTTTGTTAAACCTTCTATTGTATGTTTACAAAATAGCAGTCTGTTAATTTACCGAAAGATAGTAAATTATCTAGAGTATATCGATCAATCCAGTTAAGTTGTGTGTAATGAAAAATACTAAAGTAATGACTCATAAACACATTGACACATGGATTTCTAACATGTAAACCTTGTTAAGGGAAAAACCTCTTGGGACCAGTAACCCAAAATGTTCACTCTTCTGAAGTGAGCTCGATGAAGAGCCAACCATGTTAAAGGTTAGAAACACACTGTTAGGTGTGACCTTGTTAGAGGATTTAAAAGTTTAGTCTGTCACTTGATATCAGGCATCTCTATGCTACCATCCTTGATCAAACACTCACTTGACCTATCAATAAGTATCTAGCATCTCATGGTATCTTCATGATCAAACTTTTTGATACTCCTTGGGATGTATCTGAATATCGAAAGGATCTTTAAATTCCGCTCGATTAAGAGACTTTTTGAATAAATGGTTAAAATGAAACAATATGATTTTTTCACATATAAAGCTTATACTCGAATATTTTTACATCTATTGTAATCTCATAAAACTAATCTGATTAATATATCTCTATTTATACCCTTGCTCCACTTTGATTCTGCTCAGTGATGTTGTGCTCTGTTGCTCGGTGTCCGCAGAAAAATTTAGCTCTTTCCTCAGCTTGATTGATCAGGACTGTATGAAGTTTCTCTTCATCAGTTACTCTTCAACATCCTCTTTTCATTCATTCACCCACCTCTCAATTCATAATGAACTAAGTTATCTCTTTATAGACATGATATCACCATTGTTAGGTTCTTGATTTTCTTAATCTTGGCGTGATCCACAATTCTTGCCAATTAGATTTAAAGAAAAAAATCTTGTTTTATCTCACAGAGATCTTCTTGCCAACTGGACAAAATAGCTTTAAATCCTTTACTTATCTCTGGATTTATCTTGGAAAACAAATATAACTTCTAGTTAAGTCCATATTTAGCTATGCCAGCTAGATATTTTGTTGTTTCAGAACTCAAGTTAATTTTGGTGTTTAACTCTTCGATAGCTTTGGTCAACACTCTAGTTCTCCTCGGGCTTCTCCTCTGGTTTACACTATGTTTCTTGCGGTTGGTTATGCTTGTGATTCTTCTCGTCGATAATGCTCATCGGTGTTCTTTCTTAGGCATCAATATGACTTGACTTTCAGTGATCTATGTCCGTCAGTTTCCACTAACAATCGATGTTTGAAGCCACATTGTGAATGCTTGTCTTTTATGCATTACTTAAAGAATAATCTTTCTCTCTCTGTTACTTTGAATTCTTTGACACTTTGATTATAATCAATTAGATTATATCAAGTTGACATCAATGACAATACAATCCATTAACTGATTTAATGTCTTGCATTATCCTTCTGCATTTCGGTGAACAACTTAACATCTTCAAACATTCAATCAGTTACATATCATCAATTCGATCATATTATAAAGAACTTTTGTTATTATGGAATATGAACCAAGAAGAGTCAAATTATTTTCTCACATTCAAAGAAATGACATATTGCACTTAGCAAACACCTACATTCAGAATTAAAGAGTTGGAGCTATAGGTCCACTCTAGCAAGAAAAAAACCATCACTATAAATGAATCCAAAAAAAAATCCAAACATCTTATCATAAAAGTTGAAGAATTTGGTGTAAGTGTTCCAAGTGCTTGCTTGCACACTTTGACAAGAAGACCTTCTTTTTCTTCTTCAAAGATCCTAATCTACTCTAGGTCCTTATTAGGCTTAGATGATTAACTAAGTCCTAATCCAACTCTCCTCTAAGAGTCTCACTCTTTGTGCTTCACCTTTGAAAGACTAACACCCTTTGGGTACTTCACTTCTTTTCCTACACTTAGAAGAATCGAAGTGCCAACTTCTCTCCATTCATGAAATTCATTGTATGGGAGATCATCATCATGGAAATATTCCATTTTCTCCCATTTGGATCCATTTTGAAGGATCTCATAACCCTTTTTTAGTTGAGTCCAAGTTTTAGTGTTCAAGAGGCCTAATTAGGGCTAATCTCCTTGTAGCCTTTTGCAGAGAGCTTTTCCCAATTATTTCAAAAATTTCCAAAAGAAATTGAAAAATAATCCCACATTCAGATACCATTTATCATTTTACAAAGTATTTTTTAGGTTTTAGTCTCCTAGGTCATCCATACATAGGGTTCCTACAATCTAGGACCAATAGGGCTAATAGGCCTAATTTCTAGGACTAACTGCAACATAGTTTAAAAATTGCTCAAATATTGTTCTAATGGATTGGTATGAACTCAATCCTCATAGAATGTTAAGATATAACCATACCCTATCTATAACTATACTTGGCTTGTACAATAATTCTCTACCCTGCAAGAAATATTTAATTCTTCAATCCTAAAACTCTAACCGGGCACTGTCAGCTCGCCTAGGGCTTAGTGGTAAAAATAACAACTCGACTCCACCAGACTCCGACTCCTATATATGTATAGACTAATGACTCCCCTAACATATCTAGCCACCCTTAGGAAGATCCCATGGTTATTTTTCATGGAGGAGCCATGAAATGGCTGACTGGTCAGGACAGGACTAGTGAACACACTAAATACAAAACAATTTATCTAAGACTTTAGAATAACTAAAAAAGACTAACTTACTGAATGAAATATGCTTGTAATTATCCTATGAACACAAAAAAATCATTAATTTGAAGCTTTTGATCCATTAGATGGCACTGTCACAATGAAATGCTTAGGTTCTTCACTAAATCAGAGTTGCAAAGCTATATTCAAAAAGCAATACTTCTTACAGTCATCACTATTGATGAGATTCGAGCCTCTTCCTTCATTAGATGTCATATTCCATGTTTCTAGGGACTATTGGTCGACATCCCACTCCTATTTCTAGGGGGATCCAAAGTAACCAAATGTTGCATGCAACATTTGCAATAATGGAAAATGGTGTCATGACAACATTTTAACAACTTTTGGCATCTTTTCCATTATAGAAACTTCCTAAGTTTTAGGACCTCTAACCTCTTCATTTCAAGGAACCAACCTCATTAATGGCCCCTAAGAATCTCTATGATAATATTTTAAGTGTTTAGGACACATTCAAAGCTCAAATCCATCACTAAGCTTCTAAGCCTAAGAAAATGAAATAACTACTAACAATGACTATTTTGGTGACCTTAGTCCTAATGAATAACTCACCTAGTCCACCATGCTATGACCCACTAAGGTCTAAAGTAAACATGCTATATTGATTTGGCCAATGTCAAGTACAAGCCAAAACATCACAAAATGGAGGTTAGCCTAGGTGTGCTCCTGCACCATCCTCCCCAAAACAAAAAGTTCAATCCACCCTTGGATTGAGGATGCTTGGATCAATCCCCACCTTCTTGAACTCTTATTCCTTTACCCATATTGAATCAGCATTGGTTTGACCATTCTTTTTTATCAAGTGCTCCTTGTATTCTTTAGTTCTATTTTTCTTGTAGACTCTAGTATCCAGTACACTATCAGCTCCTATGACTGTAGCAGGGGGTAATTGGAGATCTTCCACATCTCTGATCACTTCCTTGAGACTCTAATCCATGTCTTTCTATGGTCCTTTTTAATGGACTAAGTCTGCAATATTAAAAAGAGGTGACAGTCCACTGTCTTTCAGGAGCTCAACTCTTAATGCATTATCACCATACTTAGCTAATATAGGATAGGGACCTATCCTTCTCATCTACAACATGTGAGGGACTCCCTTTTAAAGCCTTGATTCGTTAAGATGCACCATGACCAAGTCACCCACATTAAACTGAACTGTTCTTCTACTCTCATCTACCTTGGCTTTGTGTTTCATGGTATTCTCTGTCAAGGTCTTCCTGACTATATCATGTATCTCCTGGATTGCATAAGAAAAATAATTTTCATATCCACTTTCCTTCACTCCATCCTTCAAGTCTCTCAACTCATAGACTCCTCTAGGATGCAATCCATATACTATCTCAAAGGGACTCTTCCCTGTTGACCTATTTATAGTGTCATTGTAGGCATACTCAGCCTATCCAATCAATTGGTCCCATTGCTATCCATATTCCTTGGTCAATCACCTTAGTAGATTTCCAAGGCTTCTATTCACCACTTCGGTCTAACCATCAGTTTAGGGATGGTATGTAGACCCAAAGGATGAATTAGTGCCTAACCTTTGCCAAAGAGTCTTCCAAAAATGACTCATAAATTTAGTGTCTCTGTCTGACACTATGTTCATAGGTAACCCATAGATTCTTACTATCTCTTTGAAGAAGAGAGAGGCTATTTGGCTAGCATCATTATTGGTCTTTCATGGCATAAAGTGAGCCATCTTGCTAAATCTGCCCACAACTACATAAACACTATCCATGCCTTGTTTTGTCTTGGGTAACCCAACTACAAAATCCATGCTCAAGCATTCCCATGGCCTAGTGGGAATAGGTATTCATTGATAAAGGCCTAAATTTGAAGAAGTACCTTTGGCCCTTTGACATAGAATGCAAATTTCCACAAACCTCCTAACATCAAGATTCATTCTTGGCCAATAATAGAACCTTTGAACAAGTTCTTGGGTCTTAGTTATCCCAAAGTGACCACTCAATGCACCATTGTGCTTTTCCTGAATCAAGTTCTCCCTAATAGACCCTCTAGGGACACATAACTAATTTAGTTTAAACAGAAGATTGCTTTGCAAAGTGTATTTAGCATACTTTCTATGAAAATGATTCTTGTATTTAGCACATACATTATAAATGTCTGCAAAGTCTTCATCATCGGCATACAGATCCTTGAAATCATCTATTCCCATACTCTTCAATTGAATCTCTTGAATGGTAAGAGCTCTTCTACTCAATGCATCTGCCACCTTGTTGAGTACTCCTTTCTTGTGTTTTATATAAAAGGTGTAGGCTTGCAGGTATTCAACCCACTTCATGTTCTTGTGACTCAACTTTATTTGAGAATTCAAGAAACTTAAAGCTTGATTGTCTGAATAGAAAATGAACTCCTTGGGGAGAAAATAGTGTCTCCACTTTCTTAAAGCTTGAACTAGTGCATACATTTCAAGGTCATAAGAAGAATACTTCTTCTTAGCTTCACTCAACTTTTTTGAATGAAATGCCACTTGTCTGACCTCTTGGCTTAGGACAGCTCCAATAGCCACATTGCTTGCATCATTCTCAATGGTGAAAATCTTCTCAAAGCTTGGAAAGACTAAAATAGGTTGGGTAGCATTATTTTATTTTAAAAACTCAAAGCTCTTAGTGGCTTGTTCATGCCATATGAACGTAGTCTTCATTCCTCCTTTGATTGTGTCCAACATAAGAGCATAAATAGAACTAAACTGCCTTATAAACTTCCTATAATACTGAGAAAGGCCATGAAAACTTCTTACCTCTATTGTTGTCCTTGGAGTAGGCCAATTCATGATGGCTTCCACTTTACTCTTGTCCATTTGCAGATTTCCATGAGATAGAACAAACCCAAGGTATACCAACTATGTTTTGATGAACTCACATTTCTCCAAGTTAATCATCAACTTCTCTTCATGCAGCTTCTTAAAGACACTTTCAAGGTGTTGAAGATGCTCCTCCCTTGTCCTACTATAAATCAGTATATCATCAAGATATACTACTACAAGTTTGCCAATGTAGTCTTTGAGGAATTCATTCATGAGCCTCATGAATGTGGAGGGGACATTAGACAGTCCAAATGGCATGAAAAGCCATTCATACAAACCTTCATTGGTTTTGAAGGATGTCTTCCATTCATCTCCCTCATGTATCCTAATTTGGTGATAGCCACTCTTCAAGTCTATCTTACTAAAATAATTAGCTTCACCTAGACAATCCATTAGGTCCTCAATCCTAGGAATGGGAAACCTATACCTAATGGTTATCCTATTTATGGCTCTTGAATCAGTACAAAGCCTCCATGTTCATCCTTTCTTAGGTGCTACAATAGTGGGTATGGAACAAGGGATAATGATTTTCTTGATAAGGCCTTGGTTAAGGAGTTCCTATATTTGCCTAGCAATTTCCTCATTTTGTTGAGGGGTCATCTTGTAAGCTGCCTTATTAGGTAGGGTAGCTCTGGGTATGAAGTCTATCCTATGACTTATGGCTCTTTTAGGGGGTAATTTTGATGGTTGTCCATCACTTTCTATGCCTTCATAAGTCTGCAACATGTTTTGTATCTCCTTAGGTATCTTTGATTTCTTGTCTCCTTTTTCTTCATTCTTTTCTCTTGGCCTTAGCACCAATGCATAGCCAACTCCTTCTCCTTCTTCTATGGCTTCTATGAATTATTTTTCACCCACCATGAGCACATTAGGACCTTTTGTCTTCACATCTGCATCCTCTAACAATGATTGGATTTTGAAAGTTACTTTGTCCTTCTTGAATGTATAGGAGTTCTTCACTCCATCATGGATAGCTTGGTGGTCAAATTGCCATGGTCTGCCTAGGAGAAAGGGACATGCATCCATAGGCATCACATCACATAGAATCTTGTCCTTATATCTCCCTATATAGAACTCCACCCAAGATTTCTCATTGACTAAGACATGTTATCCCTTATTGAGCCATGTGACCTTGTAAGGAAGGGTGTGGGGTATCCTTGTCATGCCTAACTTGCTGGCTACTTCCTCTGACATAATGTTGTCAGTAGACCCTGAATCAATAATGACTCTACATACTTTGCACATCACCTTACATTTGATTTTAAATAGGGACCTTCTTTGGCTTGGATCTTCTTTAACCGGCCCCTTGATCAATGTTCTCCTCATCATGAGGTTCTCACCTTCTTCTGAATTTAATGGTACCTTAGAGTGTGTCTCTACTAAATTTGTCTCTTCATGAACTAAATTAGTTATCTTGTTACCTCCTTGACAAGTACTACCCTTCTTTGGACACCTATAGCCAGGGTGTCCCATTTGGTTGCAATGATAACATTTCATATTGGCAAAGTAAATTGCCTCTTCCTTGTCCACCACTTCTTCCTCTAAAATTAGAGTTTCTTCCTCTACCACCTCTACTAGAACTTCCCTCTTGCTACTCAGTGTACTTGACTTCTCCTTGTGTTCTTGATTCTGAACTCCTTCCACCATAGCCACCTCTTTTTCCTCTACTATCCCTTCCTCTACCTCTTCCTTTGGAGGTCTTCCCTTGCTTTCTTTTTTCTTTCTCCTCTATCTTCAAGGCCATTTGATAACATTAGCAAATGGTTTTGAACTTCACAAGACTCGTGTCTTCTTGAATAGACCACTTGAGTCCATTCAAATATCTAGCTAGCTTGATGCTTTCATCCTCCACCACTTGTGACCTTAAGCACAACTTTTGGAACTCTTCGGTGTATGCATGGACATCCAAATCTTTTTGTCTAAGATTGTTTCTTCTCGTATGTAACTGAACCTCATAGTCATCAAGGAAGTAGGTCTGCTTTATCTTGGACACCATGCCTTTCCATGTGACTATAGGACTCCTTCCTTCTTTCTCCCTTTCAATTTGAGTAAAATTCCACCATGTGAGGGCTGATCATCTAAACCTTGACTTGGCCACATTCACTTTTTGGGCCTCTATTACACCATCACATTCAAAATGGTTCTCTATAATGTCAGTCCAATCCACAACTGAATCTGGATCCATTTGTCTAGAAAAGAGTGGTACACCCTCCAAAGCTTTACCACTTAAAGCCTTCAATTCCTTTAAGAAGGGTTCTTCAACAATGATAGGGTCAGGGGTTGGAGCTTCCTCTTCTAAATACACTCCCTTCTCCCTTACTTCTTTTTCTTCTTTCTGATCTATCTTGTCTTTCATCTTATCAGCTTTGTCTTTGACTTCTCCCAAGAGTTGCTCCATTTGAGATAATCTTTCTCTTAACAACTTGTTGTATTCTTCTTTCTCATCCACCTTTTTGGCTAACTCAGTGTTAGTCACCATGGTTTTGTCTTCTATTGATCCCACTTGTGTATTCTCTTTAACTAATTCAGTAGGCTGAAACATCCACCACAAGCCCGATCTTTAATCAAGCTCTGATACCAATATGGTGTAAGTGTTCCAAGGGCTTTCTTGCACACTTTGACAAGAATACCTTCTTGGTCTTCTTCAAGGATCTTAATATCCTCTAGGTCCTTATTAGGCATAGATGATTAACTAATTCCTAATCTAACTCTCCTCTAAGAGTCTTACTCTTTGTGCTTCACCTTTGAAAGACTAACACCCTTTGGGTACTTCACTTCTTTTGCTACACTTAGAAGAATCTAAGTGCCAACTTCTCTCCATTCATGAAATTCATTGCAGGGGTGATCATCATCATGGAAAAATTCCATTTTCTCCCATTTGGATCCATTTTGAAGGATCTCATAACCCTTTTTTAGTCGAGTCCAAGTTTTAGTATTCAAGAGGCCTAATTAGGCCTAATCTCCTTGTCACCTTTTGCAGAGACCTTTTCCCAATTATTTCAAAACTTTCCCAAAGAAATTGAAAAAATAATCCCACATTCAGATACCATTTATCATTTTACAAAGGATTTTTTAGGTTTTAGTCTCCTAGGTCATCCGTACATAGGGTTCCTACCATCTAGGACCAATAGGGCTAATATGCCTAATTTCTAGGACTGACTGCAACAGAGTTTAAAACTTGCTCAAAACTTGGTCTAACAGATTGGTATGAACTAAATCCTCATATAATGTGAAGATATAACCATACCCTATCTCAAAATATACTTTTCCCATATAGTGCTTCTCTACCCTGCAAGAAATCTTCAATTCTTCAATCCTAAACCTCTAACCGGGCACTGTCATCTCGCCTAGGGCTTAGTAGTAAAAATAGAAAATTGACTCCAGAAGACTCCTACTCCTATATATGTATAGAATAATGAATCCCTTAACATATCCTACCACCCTTAGGAAGATCCCATGGTTAGTTTTCATGGGGGAGGCATGAAATGACTGATTCGTCAAGACAGGACCAGTGAACACACTAAACACAAAACAATTTATCTAAGACCTTAGAATAACTCAAAATGACTAACTTACTAAATGAAAGATGCTTGTAATTATCCTATGAACATAAAAAATTTATTAATTCAAAGCTTTTAATCCATTAGACGGCACTGTCACAATGAAATGCTCGGGTTCTTCACTAAATCAGAGTTGCTGAGCTATATTCAAAAAGCAATACTTCTTAAAATCATCACTACTGATGAAATTCAAGCCTCTTCCTTCATTAGATGACATCTTCCATGTTTCTAGGGACTGTTGGTCAACATCCCACTCCTATTTTCTAGGAGTATCCAAAGTAACCAAATGTTGCATGCAACATTTGCAATAATGGCAAATGTTGTCATGATAATATTTTAACAACTTTTGGCATCTTTGCCATTATGCCAGCTTCCTAAGTTTTAGGACCTCTAACCTCTTCATTTCGAGGAACCAACCTCATTAATGGCCCCTAAGAATCTCTATGACAATATTTTAAGTGTTTAGGACACATTCAAAGCTCAAATCCATCACTAAGCTTCTAAGCCTAAGAAAATGAAATAACTACTAACAATGACTATTTTGGTGACCTTAGTCCTAATGAATAACTCACCTAGTCCACAATTCTATGACCCACTAAGGTCCAATGTAAACACACTATCTTGACTTGGCCAATGTCAAGTACAAGCCAAAACATCACAAAAATGAAGGTTAGCCTAGGTGTGCTCCTACACCAGAATCGTAGCTTATTAATAATTTAATTGTTGAATGATTGGTGAGATTAATGTTTACATGAATACTAAATTATTATATCTATTCAGATATAATAATTTAATTCTAATATTTTTCTTTTTTGATGGAGGGTTCAGACTTGGGAGACAACCCAGCGAGGATTGAAAAGGCCACCATTGACAAACCCAATACGGGCCCACTGGTGCCTAAAATCTCTTCAACTTAGAGACAATGACTTAGGGACATCCATGCCACAAAATTTACCCAGGGCACAATCTCGGCCTCATCCCTTATGATGTAAGATCCTTGCACTCAGCAAGACTTGATCCTTGGTAGGCTCATTGCGAGCCATTAAACTTCACCAATAGACCAAGGGCCCAATGACGTGATATTTTATTTTTAATTTACTATCTTAACAAAAAGTATAATATAGTTTTATTGCACCATGTTTTTACAGTCGGTGTCAAGGATGTAAAGAATATAGAATCACTCTATATTTTGGAAACACACAAGAAATGCTCGATTTCAACAAGCAACCAAAAATCAAGAAACCCCAAAGTAGGGCAAAGAATAAACACAGAACAAATATGGAGATATGCAAGATTCTTATTGCTTCTATTAATTGGAAATAACTTCTACAATAACCAAAATAAACTTGCAACTATCTGGGGCTGCATACAAAAATATCTTTAAGCAATCACTGCTTAACACGATAAACAAATTACAACTATTGTTGCAATAAACAAGTCTCTGATAAAACATAGCACTTACAACAAAATATTTTTTTTCTAAATTCTTCTATGATGTCTGTCGTTTTGGACAACCTCTTACAGCTCTATGGAGCTAGACTCAACTGGGAGTGAGAAGTAGTTTGCAATACATAGTATTTATAATCAATTTGTTGGTCCAAAACCCAAATCAAATCAGATTTGAACTTATCTCTTAAACTCCATAAGAAATCTGATTTAAAGTTATCTTCCAAATAAAGTCTTCACAAAATCTGATTTACACTTATCAGGATTAAACAGAGGAGAATTAGTTTAGAAGTCAAAGAAAGAGGCTCAAAGAAATCATATTTTATTATGAAAATCCAACACTCCCCCATTGTCTTGAGCTGGAAAAACATGATCATGCTTGATCCAAATAAACCACGAAGCCATTGACCATAAGCTCCCACAAATAATTTGCAACCATTACGGTCTTCATCTTCTTTTCCCAAACATCATAATTTTGTCCATTGAAATATGGTGGCTACTGTCAGCTCTTTCCTACATCTCTAGCCATGTCTCCTATGCAAGATAAACCATTACCCAAAAAAAAATGCCCAAACTCACAATGATTGAGGGCCAACCTGGCTCTGATACCATGTAAAGAATATAAATTCACTCTATATTCTAGAAAAACACAGGAAATACTTTGTTTCAGCAAACAACCAAAAATCAAGAAACCCCAAAACAAGGCAGAGCATAAACACAGAACAAAGATGGAGATATGCAAGCTTCTTCTTCCTTCTATTAGCTGCAAATAACTTCTACAATAACCAAAATAAACTTGCAGCTATCTAGGGCTGCATACAAAAATATCTTGAAGCAACCACTGCTTAACAAGATAAAAAAAAATTACAACTGATGTTGCAATGAACAAGTCTCTGATAAAACAAACAACTTACAACAAACTAATTTTCTGTTGCATTCTTCTATGATGTCTGTTGTTTTGGATAACCTCTTATAGCTCTACGGAGCTAGAATCAACTAGGAGTGAGAAGTAGTTTGCAATAGATAGTATTTATAATCAATTTTTTATTCCAAAAACCAAATCAAATCATATTTGAACTTATCTCTTAAAGTCTGCAAGAAATCTGATTTAAAGTTATCTTCCAAATAAAGTCTTCACAAAATCTGATTTACACTTATTAGAATTAAGCAGAGGAGAATTATATTAGAAGTCAAAGAAAGAGGCTCAAGGCAATCGGATTTTATTCTAAAAATCCAACGCTCCCCATTGTCTTGAGCTGACAAAACACGATCATGCTTGATCCAAATAAACCACAAAGCCATTGACCATAAGTTCCCACAAATCATTATGGTCTTCATCTTCTTTGCCCAAACATCATAATTTTTTCCATTGAAAGGCGTTGGCTACTGCTATCTCTTTCTTATATCTCCAGTCATGTCTCCTATGCAAGATAAACAATTACCCAGAAAAAACAAATGCCCAAACTCACAAGGATTAAGGGCCAACCTGGCTCTGATATCATGTAAAGAATATAGAATCACTATATATTCTAGAAACACATAGGAAATGCTCTATTTCAAAAAACAACCAAAAATCAAGAAACCCCAAAACAGGGCATAGCATAAACACAGAACAAAGATGGAGATATGCAAGCTTCTTCTCACTTCTATTAACTGGAAATAACTTCTACAATAACCAAAATAAACTTGCATATATCTGGAGATGCATACAAAAATATCTTGAAGTAATAACTGCTTAACAAGATAAATAAATTATATTTGTTGTTGCAATAAACAAGTCTCTGATAAAACAGACCACTAATAATAAACTAATTTTCTATTGCATTCTTCTATGATGTCTACTATTTTGGAGAGCCTCTTACAGCTCTACGAAGATGGACTCAACTAGGAGTGAGAAGTAGTTTCCAATACATAGTATTTATAATCAATTTGTTGTTCCAAAAAACAAATCAAATCAGATTTGAACTTATCTCTTAAAGTCCATGAGAAATTTGATTTAAAGTTATCTTCCAAATAAATTATTCACAAAATTTGATTTACACTTATCATCATTAAATAGAGGAGAATTATTTTAGAAGTCAAAGAAAGAGGGTCAAGACAATCAGATTTTATTCTGAAAAATCCAACAAAGGAAAGGCCTGAAATGACCTATTATGAACGCCAATGCTAACCTAATTGAAAGACTTTTAGAAGTGCTGACAGACGAGGTGTGGTGTCCTATATGGAATCCATAGAAGCCCTTGAAATGTTCAGCACAATTGTCTCTGGTAGCCGGTGAAGAAGAATAAAAGTCATCAAGGCAGGGGTAGTCCCCATCTTGATCAAATTCCTTCCACATCAAACTACCGAGAAGAAAAGAATCTTTGAGAGGATGTTATGTCTTCTCCATGTTTTGTGTGGATGCATAGAAGGACGGGCTATTGTCGCCGACCACGCAATGGGAATCCCTGCAGTCTCTAAGAAAATAATGAGATTCTTCAACTTGGGAATGGAAAAATTTGTTCAGATTATGTGTTTTCTATGTAAATTCACTCATTCCAAGCGATTAATTGATGAAAATTTGCAGACTAGTACAGTCACAAAATTAAAAGTGAGGTGCTTAGAATTCATGCAAAGTGTTGGAAACGCAGATGTTATATTTTGTCCCTAAATTTTCCAACGTAAATAAGATACCCAAATTCACTTTGGAAATTACTTGTGTTATACATCTTGAATGACTCACTTTCTGCTATGGTAGATAATTGAATTTAGCAGAGGCATCTTTGATTATATAATGTCCTCATTTATCTCTCTGGATTAATAATGGTTGAGATGTAGATAGAAGAGAAATTAAAGGCAAAACTTTCTATTGGATTTTTAAATTTTCACCCTTCATATGCACAAACCAAATGGAAACTATCGGAGAAAGAAATTTTTTGAAGCTTTATTGCCTGTTGTGGACTGGAAAGTAACTTTTGACTAGTGTCAACATTAGTTTGATTAAAGCTTATTCTTGCGTATACTAGTCAAGGGACCAATATAGCGGCTTAGCTATTTTTCTAGAAGCCACTTGTTCCACGAATACCTCATTTTAAATATATTTATCAAATTATAGTTAAAATTATATGATTGTTTTCTAATTAGTGAATTGTTGGTGTAAATCTATGAATGAAAACTGAAAAAGAGGTACGATTAAATGGTTCTCTTGCGCAGCTAACTCATGTATTTTATACTGATAGAGATTTGAGAAGTAAAAGTTGAAAACTATTAAATAGACAGAGATCTTAAGAAGAAGAAAGGAGGAGAGGTCATATAAGAACACTTTGTAGACTACTCTTAGGGTGAGGTCTTATAAGAACACTTGTAGACTAAGCTTAGGGTGAGTGCACATTAGAACACTTTATAGACTAAGCTTAGGGTGAGTGCACTAAATTGAAGGACAAATAAGTGGCCAAGTCAGCCACTTTAGCAATAATTTCATTGGTGTAAATACAAAGACAAAACCTAATACATTTCATCTTGGTAAATATACCAAGTTACAATGCAGTCATCTTATATAAAACATAATTTTATTGTATAATTGAATCATAATCTATGTAGTTTAAAATATGATCATGTCTAGTCTTGGTATTATGTTCTACAAATATAACTTTTATTTATAATTAAAAAAATTAACTAAAGATCTATTTGGTTTGAATTTTAACTTAAGTCATACTTAATTGATAATTTTTTCACTAAGTTGAAATATTTGTATTTAAAATTATAATGATTGATTAGATTGTTAATATTTCTTATAAATATGTACAAAAATATGTTTATGGTCTAGCCTCAAAACCTTCAAGAACAATAACTCAAAAAATACACAACTAGACTGCAGAATTTGAATTCTTCATTAAAATTCTGTAACTTACTCTACCTTACAATGAAATAAAACTCCTACTTATTACAATTCCAAAAATTACCATATTTTGCAAATTTTTGGGAAAAATAGAAAAAAATAGTTTTTTTTTTTTTTTTTTTTCCATTTTTGGTAATTTCCAAAAACTATCATTTGAATCCCAATTTTCCCCAAGAANAAAATAAAAAAAAATAGTTTTTTTTTTTTTTTTTTTTCCATTTTTGGTAATTTCCAAAAACTATCATTTGAATCCCAATTTTCCCCAAGAAAAGCCCCCAACTAAGGCAAGGTGAATTGTTGACTAATCCATGAAATCAAAGACATGGTTTCAGATTTATTACCAAAACAACTTTCTAAAAAAACTATTAAAAAAAACTAGAAAAGCCAAATTCGAAGGCTAGGATGATATTTTTGGCTCCCGAAAAAATGTCAAAATGACCACTAGTCAAACTAAGTTCACCGTCAAGCTAACTAATTCCTCCGAATCAAAATTTATGACACTTGGAAGCTCCTCCATCAATTTATTATTTCATTATATACTCAACATAGTATAAAAATAAGGGGAGGTCAAGGAGACAAAAAGAAATCAAGGGGGAGGACACACACAAACACACACACACACACACACACACACACACACACACGTGTGTGTGTGTGTGTGTGTGTATATTAAAGTTTTATTTTTGAAGATAAAGGCACTTCATTTTGTAACACCCCAAAATTGGCATCTTGCAACCCTAACCAATTTTTTTGCATTTGTCACTCTTCTAGATCATCAAAGTTCTATTATACTAGGCAATTCTGAGTTTTAACTAACTCTACTCGACCTAAGTGTCAAATGCAAAAAAACCTAAATCTGCAATAATCATACATTATATTTAATTCCTAAATATCTATTGGCTAAACAAACCTTATGATCGAATTAATTCAATTATAAAGTCCTAGCACTTTAATTAAATTAAATTTACCCCTTTTAGCTAAAACACTTAAAAATGAATTAAATTATATTTAATTATTAAATAAATATCCTCATTTCAATAATTGAATTTAAATATTCAGATAATTGAGAAAAACTTATTTATGAGGTCATATTTATTTAATTAATTGGATATTCTCTCAAAAATCTTTCTTCTATTCAGAAATAGAATCTTTGAATTAATTGTGCTTTAAAGAGAAAGAAAATAATTAAAATCAAATAAAATAGTTAAAATCAAAGAAAGAAAACAATTAAAGAAAAGGGAAAACAATTTATTATTTTCTTTTAAATAAAGCTTTTTAATTTAAACTGGATTTTCTATCTGTTTTATTTCAAAAAGGAAAGTTTCTATTCTGAACAACCTCTGAGTCTATAAAAGAACTCCCATTCCTCATCCAAAACCCCTGATTACTTTGGAGAAAATATGCATTGTTAGAATACTGAATTATTGCTACATTCTTAGTTTTAATCTTATATAGAATAATCTCATTTTGCAATAGAGTAATTTCAATTTCTAGAATAATTGCATTGAAATCATGTCTTAGATTAATCTTGCATCCTTCAATTCTTAGAATAATCTTGCATTGCATTGCATTCATGGAGAAAAATCCTTCATTCCTTGATTGGTCTATGGTTGTGAGACTCTCGTTCTGAGAGCTATCTTCAAAACCCCGTCTGGATAGAATGTAATAGGTCGAATCATACAGACAGGCAAGATGAATAATCTCATATTCATTCTTGTGTGTATCTGATGAAGAAGGACTATGTTGAAGTGTATGGTGAGTTAACAAGGCTAAATTTACCACATATATTTCTAGCGCCCACCGTGGGGCAGGTACATTTATGTTCTGGCCTCATTTCATTTCATTTTTTTTCATTTTTGTGCATTCTGTCTGTACTTCCGTACTCCTTTATTTTAATCTCGTGCGAACTTTCTGAGCGTCTCGCGCGAACTTTCTAGTTCTTCGCGTGGCTCTCTACACTTCTTCGTGCGATCTAGTATAAATCATCGCGTGAAATTACACACCAGAGCTTTCATTTGATATTTTCTTGTCTCGGTTTTCTAACCATCTACTATTTTCTGACATCTATGTTTCTCTTATTTTATCTTTTGGAACAGCTTAACAGTGGTTTGCAGGACGCTGAGATATAAAGAAAAGAAATCATAAACTTCTAATGTGTTTATTGTTCGACGCTGAAATGAAGAAAGACATTACAAACTACTAATGGGTTTATTGTAGGATGTTTGTCGAAGACCTTGCGTGTTTTCACAAATTCTCATGTATGTTTTTAGTAATCAAAACGCACTTCGATTGGTGCTTAAAATGAATCATTGTCTTGCATGATTGAAGTGTTTTTTAGATTGTAATCCTAAGAACTACATGAACATATCCTCTCCCCTCACCTTTATGGATCTTGGGTGTAAGATAAATTCATGTGATTCTTCTAGAGTGGCTACCTCCAGAGAGCTTTAGCAGAGCCGGTGAGAGTGGACTGGTAACAGGCTAAAGCCAAGCCCTTCCGAACTGGTATACAAAAAATGCTATTGTGATTAATGTCACAATAGACAGGTGTGAATTCGTTGGGGCAACCAAAATCTCCTCAAGTACCCTAGTGGTGCATTAAAGTCCCTACATTTTTAAGGTGAAAGCCTTGCTTTGAAAGGATTGGGAGAGCCCCCTTAATTGGGAAAATGACTTGATCACAACCACCTGAACGGATGTCCTTACTACAAACTATTTTTCTAGTTTCTAAAAACCCTCTATCTATTGGCGCGAAAGGTCAGAGACTGACTAAGATGCCCCACACTCTTACGGCTCTTAGTAGAGACAACAGCCCTTTGGAAAGTAATTTCTTTGGGGTTTGAAGCTTGGTGTGTCTGAGAAGTGAGTGCACATGTAAGGAGGAGCCCGTGCCTCCAAGCTTCTAAGTTGTTCACTAAGAGTAGGCGTAGCTAAACTTCGGTTCAAGTGGGGATTCAATAGATACTGTCCTGTCTATCCTAGGATTGTGATGTTTCTATTTTGGTACTACAAACATTCTATTTAATGTGTTTTGTGTGGGTGTATCATTTGAACAATGAAAGCTATCATCAAAACACACAAACTGTCAATCTTGAACATGTCCAAAACAATCTATAACTCAAACTATCTATCAAAAAATAGCATGATTTTATCTTGGGAAATGCAATCTGGTCTCAACTATCTAATTTTGTAAATGTTCATTTGTCAAAATTTGCATAGTTTCACGTGACATTTCCCAATCTTCGCATCAATATCTGAGAATCTTCATGCAATACGCTGGAAACTATCATGTGACATTTGGTAACAGTGTTATTATTTGTCACTTTTTCTTCACCAGAGTGGTCTCATTCTTTGTGCAAGACTAAAATTTTTTGCGTGCATCAGTGAGAATCTTCACGCGAAAGTGCATTTCTTTGCACGAGTCTGAAGCCCTTTTCCAAAAATAGCAAGCTAATTTCTATCAGTCAAGCGTACTTCTGGCAAATCTGGTCTCTGATCTGGGTCTATTTTTCAGCCCTCTATCTTCACATAGTTTGAAATTTGGTTTCTTGGGTTGAGAATTACATGATTCTTGCTTAAACTGGTCTTGTCTCATATCTTTTTGGACTCTTTTATCTGTGTTGTCATGCCTTGTGTTGCAATAGTCATCTGTTGGTTGTTCTAGCCTTGTCTTCGATGATTTAAACCAAGGATACTTCACCTTTTGGCACTTTCAGTGCATTTACTTTGAGACAGTTTTAAGTTTGGTCCTAGTTCACATCCCTTGTTCAAACTTTGTCTATGACTGTCACAACTTGAAGTGGCAAAACATTTCCTTTAATCAATCAAGACAAATCTTTGCTTTCCACACCATTGCCAGCTACATCTAGTGAAGAATCATCTCGATCTCCTTCCCTGGTACTTTGACCTTTCATCAAACGGTCATTTCCAGTGGATTTTAGTCAGGTTTGAAATCCTTTGTTCTGAGAACCCAAGTTCTGAGAACACTCAATCTTTTCATACCGAGTCTTTACACCTTGAATCCTTGTATTCTAGCAAGATGGAAGATCATAACCAATTAGGTGAGGTTAGCAGAGCTGACCTCTTTGAAACTTGGGGTAAGTCCCATTCTCAAGACCCCCTAACGATGTGGAAATAGAAATAACTCAAGAAGAGATTGCACAGGCTCATGGTAATAAATATTTCTATAGGATGATGGGAGTTCTCCTAGCTGAGGAGAAAGATAAATACATTCTTGAACTAGCCAATCAAGGGGCTAAGTTACCCTCCAACTATGATGTAGAAACACTTGTTGAGAAATGGGAAGAAACTGAAAAACTCTCGCTTGCGAAAAGAAATGCAAACTATGCAAGAGAAACTCTCTCAACTCTTGAAAGAGAAAGACAAACTTGTTACACAATTCATGCTAGAAAGCATCTGTCCTTTCCTGTTTGACAAAGATCTTTTCATGCCTCCTTTTCCCAAAGGAGTTGAACTTCCTAAATACGATAAATACTTGGGTACATCTGGCCCTCAAGACCATTTGAGAGAGTTTGGTTCTCTCTCCATGGAGTTCATGCACCACACAACCTATCTCATGAGTATTTTCCTATGTAGTTTGGGAGGGTTAGCTATGGAATGGTTCTCTAGACTACCAACTGGCATTAGGACTTTTGACGAAATTGCCAATTTATTTCTACAACACTATTCTCACAACATCCAACATCTGGTTCATATCCGAGATCTTTGAAACCTGAAACAAAATCACGGGGAATCCTTCTTGATGTTTTTCCAAAGATGGAGATAAATTTATACACAATATTCTCACGAGATACCCGAATCTGAAAAGTTGGACATCTTTCTCGATAATCTTCTCCCCAACTTTGGGTATCAAATACAGCTGCAAGGTCCTGTAACCTTTGATGACATGATTAAGAAAGCTATGAGAATTGAGACATTCATGATCAAGAAGGGAGAATTGACCTTACACAAGGAAAATAAACAAGGGTCTTCCTCCTCATGCAAAGATAAACCCAAGTTTCCCAAAAAGAACCAAAATTTTGTGAATGATGGCGTTGTAGACAATGTGACTCCCAAGCCTTCCAAGGTTTCCTTTAATCTCACTACCATGATGCAAGTGGCCAAAGCCACTGAATAGGCTACGACAAATTATAAACCGAGTACTTCATGATTTTCTGGACCTAAACCTTGGGCTCCTAGGCCAAAGCGTGAGTTCACTCCTTTAGGAGAGCCTCTTGAGGCAATTTACAAGACTCTCTTGGACAACCATTTACTCACTCCACTGGATAATTCATGATCTTATGATCTGCAACCAAGACCCTCTTGGTGGAATGAATCCTCTTATTGTGATTTTCACCAAAAAAAGGTCATAAAATGGCTACTTGTCTTAAATTGCGGCATAAAATCTAGGATCTCGTCGAAAGTGAGGTTATTGCCAAGGGAGGTCACAACAAAAATTCTGATCACCAAGCTTTCAAAGATCCATATCCTCCCCATGGAAAAGGTGAAACGTCTAAAGGCAAAAATACTGATGCTAAGGTCAACTATACATACACCAATAACGACAATGTCATTAATATGGTTGAACCTATTGATACTCAATATTGTAATGTCATCATTCTCAAGGGAAGGGGAGATACTTCCAAGTCCAAAACACCTTTGATTTTGCAAGGGTCTACACCTCATTCTTTTGAAAAAGAACAATCTCAAGTCAGTGCTAATGTTGTTACTCAATCTCATGCTAAGATCATCATCAAAGGCCCTGAGCCTTCTCTATCTACATCAACTCAACCTTCAGACAAAGCTAAGGTTGACTCTGCCAATAAGAATCCAAAAGTGGGTTCCTCATCTAATGCTGCCAATTACATCATTCTCAATTAGTTGCAACGTACTAATGCTCAGATAACTATTTTTGAGATCCTAAAAATCTCCCCTGCTCACATGGAAATCCTGGACAAAGCCCTCATCGACGCAAATGTCCCAAAAGATCTTGATCTCGACCAGTTTCAATCTATGGTAGGTCACTTGACATCCTCACATTACCTATCTTTCTCTGAGGAAGATGATGATTCTTTGAGTCATCCGCATCATAACCGTCTGCACATTGAAGTCATGATTGGTCCAAAGCATGTTCACCGTGTTCTCATAGATAATGGCGCTGGCCTAAATATTTTCTTTGCTAGTTTCCTTACTGAGTTAGGCTATGGTGAAGATTGCATTGATGCCCATAAAAAGATTACTATGAAGGCCTATGGTGAGGAAGAACATAAATCTAAGGGGCTAGTTGTGTTGCTAATCAGAGTTGGCCCTATTGAACGAGATGTTATCTGTCAAGTGCTTGACATTCCTTTAGCATACAATATTCTATTAGGAAGGACATGGATCCATGAAATGTAGGATTTCCCTTCAACATACCATTAATGCATTAAATTCTCATTCCAAGGATATGAAGTGACTATACCCACTAACACACGCTATGATTGTAACACCCTCACAAAATTTACTGACATCTTTGTGCCTACCAACAAAGAATCTATTAAACTCCTTGAGACTAAATTAAAAGAAATGGAAAAGAGTTTGACACTCAAAGAAACTGACATGGGAGGATATCAGATTGAACCTGTGCTATCTATTACATCTTTTCCTTTGTCTCCACATTCTTTTGGGAGACCTTCTAAGAGCACTAAACCTTCTATGGTTCCTCCTCCAACAAAGTATGGTGATACCTTTGTACAAGCCATAGTACCATTAGGAGAAGAATCTGAAAACAGAGCTATCAAAGCTTGGATCTATAAAGGAGAAGAAAATTCTGAACAAACTACTCCTCCTTATGACATAAAACCTGAGCAATATGGCAAAGGTCTATCTATTATGCAATGTTTTGGCTATAAAGGAAATGGTCCCATAGGTGCGAATCATAAGGGCTTGATTGCATCACTTGAAGCTATTGGTTGTAAAACACACAACTCTACATGTATAGGCTTCAAGAAACTCACATTTCAACTGGGTATAAACAAGTTCATGCCTCGAGAAGATAAACAACCAACACCTAAAGAAACATCTACAATTGAAGAATCTGAAGACAACTATGATGAGGGTAGTTTTCCTTATCCTATTCCTCCAGACCTGGTGGCATTCTTTGCTGAGCCAGATGACTTTATACTGCGGGTCAGTACAATAGAAACTGACAACGATTCTGATGACACCACTTCCTTTTCTCCATTAACTTATGAGGAGTGGAAAGAAATATATACTCTAAATCCAAGTCATCAGGGTGATTTATACATACCACCACACTTTCAAGAATAGTTTGCACAGGAATCCCAGTCACTTCTCACTACAAAAGAGGTAGCTGATGCTACAAACACTAATGAGGTACCTAGGTCAAAAGGTACTCATCTGACCATAGCAGAGGTTCTAGGTAGAACTCATCCCAACTGGGGACAAAGGGTTGATTTCACTCATGTTCTTGACATGACACCTAATGATGAAATGGACTCTCATGAATATGAGTTCGACAGCTTGTCATATGCCACCTCTGACAGACAAACATATATAGTTAAAGCATATGAAAACCTTCTCAAAGTAGGTGAAGGTTCTAGTGTAAGGTCACACGAGTCTAACTCCATAGATGTTAACATGTTGTCTACTACAATCTCTAGGAATCAAAGGAACTTGACTATATCTCTGGATGAGACCACTTTAGGTCTTGACTTGCTTGTCCATGCTTTTGAAGATTATACCATGAACGCACTTGAACCCCTCACTTCTCTTTCACTTCGTCATTTTGAGCTTATAGAATGGAACTCTACCTCCCCATCTAATGAAGTCCTTACATTCTAGAACAATTACGCTCTTGCCTTTTACCTATACACTGTCAAACCTGTAACGTCCTCCACTAGAAAAGAAAGTGTCAACATGACTGAGGCTGACATCAAGTATCTTAGTCACAAAATCAAAAGAAGAAAAAATAGGTGCTTTGATGGTGAAAACCACATTGTGGTAGTATTAGAGCCTAAAACAGTCAAAATAAAAGACATATCCAAGGGTGAAAACCTCTCCGAGGCACCCGAGGATGAGATACTTGATGTGCTTCCAAGTCATTTTCAGGAATGATCATCTATGCTTATTGAACCAACTCAACCTATCAACTTGGGTACAGAGGCAAAACCTCAGATCATTCACTTGGCACAATCACTATCAGAAGTAGAAAGAGAGGAATTCACTACATTCTTCAGAAGAAAAAAGATAAACTTTGCATGGAAATATTCAGACATGCTGGGATTAGACCCTAATCTAATCATGCATCATTTGTCCATTGCACCAGGTGTCAAGCCTGTTAAGAAAAAACTTCACAAAATGCATCCACATGTGGCTCTACTTGTCAAGGCTGAATTGGAGAAACTTCTTAAGACAGTGTTTATCAGAGTAATTGACTATGCAGAATGGATATCTAATATTGTTCCAGTATCAAAACATGATAAATCTATATGAGTCTGCACAGACTTCAGAGAATTGAATTTGGCATGTCGTAAGGATGATTTTCCATTGCCTAATATTGATATGATTGTAGATATGATAGCAGGGTATGAAATGTACTCACTAATGGATGGTTTCTCTGGCTACAACCAGATAAAAATTGCGCCAGAGGACCAAGAGAAAACTACTTTCACATGTGCCTAGGGCACTTTCTGTTGGAATGTCATGCCCTTTGGACTCAAAAATATTGGTGCTACATATCAGAGAACTGTTACTACTATATTTCATGACATGATGCATAAAATAATGGAAGATTATGTGGATGACACTTTAGCTAAGAGCATGCACCGAAAGAAGCATCTTGTAGATCTAGGTCCTATATGAGATCGTATGGAATAGTTTAGTCTAAGGCTCAATCCTAAGAAATGCGCATTTGGCGTAACATCTGGAAAATTGCTTGGCTATATCATCTCTGCCAAAGGCATTGAAGTGGATCCTACAAAAGTACAAGCTATCGTGGAAATTCCACCACCAAAGAATATTAGACAAATGAGAGGACTTCAAGGCCAACTGCAGTCTATCCAGCATTTTATCTCACAACTAGCGGACAAGTCACAACCATTCACCAATAATTTGCACAAGGGTGTGGATTATCAATGGAACAAATAATGTGATGAAGGGTTCACACAAATCAAATAGTATCTTGCAAACCCACCAATATTGATGCCTCCTATTCATGGGAAGCCACTTATACTTTACATCTCTGCTACAAATACATCATTGGGTATCCTATTGGCTCCAGAAGATCAGCACAACAAAGAAAGGGGTATTTATTACATTAGTAGAACTTTGGTCTCATATGAAACAAAATATTCTGCTATAGAGAAGGCTTTCCTTACTGTTAACCAAATTTTTATATCCTATGCAATTTGGCCCTTGTTTGTGTTTCCCGCCCAAAATGGCTAACCCCTCTTTTCAAAAAGTCTTACTCTTGTCTCGTCGTGCAATCGCGGTGAAATTTGATTCAAGTTATTAAGTTGCGTGAGTGCGCGACGAGCTGCTAATCGCAGTCATCGCACAATTGTGATCTATTCTTTCCCAGGTCCCATCCGTTCCTGACTGAGCGATGAGCTAGAATGAATATCTCATCGCACAATCACAGGTCATTTTCCAATAGTCATGCCCCGTCTGCGAGTTGGCGACGAGCGGTAGTAAGTGACCATCGCGCAATCGCGATCAGTCAAAGTTAAGGTCTATGAGGACTGCGAGTGGGCAATGACTCATTTTCAATGATGCGTCGCGCGGTCGTAATGACTATTTCATGACAGGTTTCAAGGTTACGGGTGTGTAATGACCCAAAGGATAATGTCATCGCGCACTCGCCGAGTAGAAAAGATGAAGATGATATAGGTCACGAGTATGCGATGAGCAAAGAGGACAAGTCATCGGTCAGTCGTCGATGGATAAAGGCAAACAAAATGCTGCTCACGACTTTGCGATGAGTAGAAGTGGGACCCATTGCTCAGTCACAGGGAATAAGGATAAGTCAAAGATCAACCTGCGAGTGTGCGACTGAAGAAAATAAAGAAGGTGTCGCGTAATTGCCGAGCAGTTTGGAACAAAGAAAAGGAGCTCACGAGTGCACGATGAGCAGAAAGCAAGGCCTCGTCGCTCACTCACTGAGCAATGAAGATAAAGAACGGGGCCCACCTTCAGTCGTGAAGTTGCGTGAAGAATTCAACAGTTGATGAAACATCTTCTGACTTGGCTACCATCCCTTGGTCGCCTTGTCGCTAGAACAGAACGATGACTCAGCTTCCTCAGTGTACAACAGATGGACCAGTGGCCGTGTGATAGATGGCATAAGACGTATGGATGTGGGCCCTCAGTCGCCTGATCGCCAGACAGGGGAAACGGATCACACGACTAGGAGACTAAGTGTTTCTTTCCCTTTAGTCCCAGGATCGCTGGATAAGTTAAAGGTATGCTCAGTTTTCAAGCGATTAAGCGACAGCCGTCCGATGCAAAGCACAGATGATCTAACGGTGGTCACTAGGTCAGGTGATAAAAGTGCCCTATGTGAAAAGTACTCCCGACTTGGAGATTAGGGTAGTCACTTTGTCGCTGAAAAGATTAAGGGGACACGTGTAGCTATTTTGAAAAGTCAAAGGGTGCGGTGCTGGGTTCTCCCGACTTGGCGACTAAGTGTGGTCGCGTAGTCTTAGAATAGAAAGATAGCATCTGACGATCAGGCGACAAGCCGTGATGGTTTAAGGTGACAATTAGGCGCTGGGTTGCCAGAAGAAAGGTGGGTTAAGTAAAGTGCTTTGCGACTTCGAGATTTCACAGTCGCCTTGTCGCTGGATCTTGGCTCGAGTTAGGCAGAGGTAAAAAGGGCTTTGTCGCCAGGTCGTGAGATTTAACTATGATTAAGGTCTGATGCTCGGGACAAAGAGACCAACGGTCAGTCGCGTTGTCGCTAGACTTTGAATTTGAATGTTTGGTGGCAGATTTGGCACTATGAACGCTTGTCAGCCATGGTTTCTCTGTGCTCATGTTCCAGAATTGATCAGAGAGGTTTCAATTGCAGAGATACCATGCACAGAGAGTCTGTTGATCCCTGGAATAGATTTGTTCGACATTGGTGGAGAAACAGAAGATTCAGGGACGTGGAAAGGAGATACAGAGTCCAATCAGAAGTTATTGCTCTCGGGTGCAGTTGGCAGAAGGACATGGTTGTGATCGATGGCTCATTGATGAGAGTTTGAGCAGCGGCCGTCAAGGGTCACTTCTCATCCTGGGGGTCATGATCAGCTGGTGAGCATTCATGACGGAGACTTAGTTATAGAGTATGGCTCATGGATCCAGGTTGCTTGTCCACGATGCGTAATCCAGTACAGGGTTGGGAAAAAAAAGGAAATCTGATCTGATCGATTCACTTGGTGCACATTTATGGCCAGATTATATTTTGTCCTAGGGTCAATGAGTACATTGTAAATCTGTAACCCTAGTTAGGTTTTTTGATATTCCTGCCTGCGTGCATGGGAGTATTTAAAGTTTTTTGAGAGCCTTAGTGCTCAGATTTTGACATTTTGTAAAGAGAATTCGTTCTCTCTTGGAGTTATCTGAGGCATTCTTTCTTCCCTCTGGATTTTACATTTTGTAATTCTCTCATTGTTCATACAAACATTCTGGAAGTACTTTGTGATAATTCTTCATATCCCTATGCTTCCTGGTTTGTATTATCTCTTATTGGATTGAAGTTTATGAATGCTAATTAATGGACATTGGGGTTCCTAGTTCCTCTCATTTTCTGCAAGTTTGTGTGTTACTGTGTTTGATCTGATTTAGATGTTTTGTGGGTATACTTCAGCCCCCAGCAGTCTTGTCTCATTCCTTCACCTGGTTGCAGAGAAGGATGTTTGTTTGCAGGTCATAGGTCGAGTCTTTTGTTCAGACCTTCCTATGAAATACTTATGCAAGCCTATCTAGTGAGTTGTAATTTATTTGACCTGGTTCTTCCATT
>MU225872.1:585074-596105 GCA_018584345.1 Thuja plicata | reverse complement strand
GAACCTGGAGGTCTCATCTCGGTTAGCATAAGGTCCCACAACCTTGAGATGATTCCCATGTTATACTGGATTATCAAGACCAAGAGAGCTTGAGATCAGAGGCGCAAATCCAGTGTATAACACTTACAGTCGTATTTGCTTCACAAAAACTGTGGCACTATATGTAGGCTCATATTACATGCCTAATTGCTAAAATTGATCCTCTAAAATATTTACTTAGTAAAGATACCCTCATAGGTAGACTAGATAAATGGGTCATGCTTCTCAGTGAATTTGATATTGAATATGTCGAATGAAAAGTCATTAAGGGACAGGCAATTACAGATCAATTGGCAGAAGCACCTCTAGTAGATCATCAACCATTGCACACTGAATTTCCAGATGAGTTCATATTACTTCTCACACATCAATCATGGACTATGTTTTTTGATGGTTCATTTACCCAACAAGGGTCAGGTGCTAGGATACTGTTCATTACACCTCAAAGGTACTCTTTACCAAAAGCATATAAGATGTTGTTTCCTTGTACAAAAAATAATTCTGAGTACAAAGCCCTAATCAATGGTATGAACATCGCCCTTCAAAGGTGAGTAGATGAACTCAATGTTCTTGGAGATTCATAGTTAGTCATCAATCGAGTAAATGATATCTATCAAACAAAGGAAAACAAGTTGGTGCCTTATAAACGGTTGCTTGATGACCTCAAAAATTATTTTGTTCACATCACATTTTAACAATTTCCAAAGGTAGATAATAAATCAGTAGATGCCATGGCTACTCTTGCCTCCATGCTATAGATGCCAGAAAATGATTTTCGACATGAATTCCTAGTGGAGATGTTACGCTACCCAACCTATGATTCCCCTGATTCCCAGATGATCTGTTCTATCATTAGAAATGACTCATCCCACTACCATCATATATTTTCCTACCTTTGTGAGCAGATTGTTCTAGACACTTACACCTGGAATGAGAAACGTCACTTAATCCACAGTGCTTCATGGTTTGTCATCATAGCTAACGACTTGTATAGACATGGTCTAGATGGTACCCTCCTTAGGTGTTTAGAGCCCGATGAGTCCAAATGTGTGTTAGTAGAGGTGCATGAAGGCATCTATAGGTCTCACTCTAATGGCCAGACATTGGCCCGTAAAGTTATTAGAGCTGGTTACTGTTGGCCAGATATGGAAAAGGAAGCTACACAGTTTGCTAAGTCTTGCAAACAATGTCAACTACATGGTAATCTTATTTATTGTCCAGCCAAGGAGCTTATTCCCTTCATTACTTTCTGGCCATTTCAACAATGGGCCTTTGACTTGGTGGGTCATATTTATCCCTCGTCCTCAAATGGACATAAGTTCATAATTACAGCTACAGACTATTTCACCAAGTGGGTGGAGGCAGTTCCTCTCACCGTTGCCAATGGAAAATCAGTAGCTATGTTCATTCTCAACTACATCATCTGTAGGCATGGTGTACCCTCAGTAATAATCACTAATAATGGGGGGCAATTCAAAAAAATGGATTTGATAGAGCTATGCTCTAAATTTAAAATTACTCAAAATTGGTCTTCCATCTATTATCCTCAGGGTAATGGACAGGTGGAAGCATCCAACAAGACAATCCTTAAAATCCTGCATCTCATAGTGCACAAATCCAGACAAGATTGGCATCTCTAGATCAATCCATCTCTCTTGGCATACAGGACAAGCATAAGAACACCAACAAGGGCTACACCCTATGCTTTAGTTTATGGAGCAGATCTTGTGTTACCAATTGAGGTTGAGATTCCTTCTCTGTGAGTCTCTCTGAAAGGCCTCATTACTGATGAAGATAATAGAATATCTCAGCTACAAGAGCTAGAACTACTTGATGAACATCGACAAGTGGCATTCGATCACCTTAGAGCATACCAAAAAAGGATGTCCAAGAGCTATAACAAGAAGGTTAGACCAAGGGATTTCCAAGCAGGAGACCTCATTCTGAGGGAGAATCATAAGAATCCACAACATCGGATCAAGAAAGGAAAATTTGAACCAAACTGGCTTGGTCCGTATATTGTTACTGCATTGTTTGGGTATGGTACCTATCAAATTTCTACTACTGAAGGAGAACAACTCAAAGAGCCCATCAATGCTCTTCATCTGAAGTGGTTCTATAGCTAAGACATCTTAAGTGTGCTCATGTATATACTAAAGTCCTAAAAAAGTTCTAAAAATCTGAAAAATTCCTGAAAAAATGATCTTAGTGAAAACCTAGCAATAGGTGCTTTGATGTATCTCTAAAAAAATTATATATTCCAAAAATACAAAAAAAATTAAAAAATTGAAAAATACAAAAAAAGAGAAAAAGAGAAAAAAGTGCCATTGATGAAAACCTGGTAAACAAGCGTCATGGTAGAAAAAAAAGAATATCTGCCAAGAAGGTGAAAACCTAGCAAACAGGCGCCTCTTGTTCCACAATGCTATATCTATCGCAACACCACTTGGCTTTATGTATTTGTTTTCCTTCTTTCCTTCTTGCATTTGCTTTTCGCATGCTTTAAGTTCACATCAAGACAGCAACTTACATAGATTGAAATGGGTCATACTATCAAGGCAACCCTCCTAGTCTAAGGGGCACTGTCCTATCACCTTTTGAGGATCTACTTCACAATAGTCACCAGTGGTTCTCACCGCGTCTACCTACTTTCACTTAGCTTATACTGAGTTCTCTTTCCTTGAGAATCTCCCTAACATCAGTCACCAGTGGTTCTCACTGCGTCTGCTTGCTGATGTCTAGCTAGTCCTACAATCTCTTCATTTGAGAATCTCTCTCGCGCTAGTCACCACTGGTTCTCATTGCGTCTTCCTACTATTGTTGTACTTTTGAGATTGATCACATCTGTTATAGTTGGATTTATTCTCAATGCTTTATCTATCGATACTCGGTCTTGACGATTCTATGCTTTAGTTTGTACATATCTTTCAGTCACTTTCGTGACACTCTGGTTCCTTTGTGAACCTTTTTGACTTGTAACTCATTCAGCGCCATACACTTGGGGGAAACCAAATCTAGTTTGTCCTACAAACATACATCAAGTCAGTCATCATTACTTGGGGGCATGGGTCTCCCCATTTGATCACATCTTTGGTTTACACCTGAGTCAGTAATCTTGTCACTTCTCAAGGGCAACTCGCTACTGACACAAAATGGTGCTTTTTAACACCACCATAAATAGTGGTTTTTAACACTATCTTTGGACACATCTATGTTTTTCAATACACATTAGATATCTCAAATGTAAACATCTATCAATAACAATCAAACACAATGCATTCACAAGCACAACGGTGTCTTTCAACACCTCATACACATCTACATTCGCAAAACTTTGAAACTAGCTGAGCTATGCTTGAATCTTTCTTTGTATGATGTCTGCTCTTATGGATTTCGTTGATATTTTCTTTGTCTACTACTTTTTGGTTAGTCCCGATGATCCAGCAACGTCAAATAAATAGGGTGTATGTGATAAGAGCTCCCGCACTAAGGTGGAATAGCCTCACATCCCTCGATCTTGTTTATTCATACGCCATGGTGAGGTTGGTACTATCTCCTTTCCTATTATTGCTCTATTTGTTATTGCTCTATTTGTTTACGCATGATCACACTCATGGTTATCTTGGCTTTGAATGCCTCGATACTGGTGTACTCTTGCAACATTAACTAGAAACAATGTTTAGGTCATCTTGGCTTTTGTGCCTTGGTGCTTACGTTCGTTTCCTACATTTTATCTGATGAAAGTCATATTCATATCCTTATGGTTGCATTGTGGCGCCAGTAAGGGTTGTATCGACTTCAATGTTCCAAAAAAAATGCTCAATGATGATGATTGTACGATGGGTCTCACAACCATGGTCTAGAATTATACTCTCATATTGCATCTAGCATAGGATTGCATTTTCATTCTAGAATTGCATTATGGCAGCGATTCGGTGTTCTCATCATTGCATTCTTCTAGGTTCATACATTGGGGAGTTCTTCTTCACTGTCCTAGTTTCATCATGATTGCATAGGTGTTCGATCCTCGCTCTCGATTCTTCACACGTTCTTTTGGTTAGCATTTTCCATCCTCCATGAGATGTTAGTACCATATACATATTCATATTCACAACTCATTATCATGTAGACATTGCATTTGCATTTTTCATTCATAATTGCATTTACACGAATCATCTACATACATACATACATGTGCATTTCATACATTTACATTATTCCAAACATGTTCATACATTTGCATACATTTTAATCATCTAAACATCTAAGCATATAGGAAACATCTCATAAAAGACAATATGACACATGTGATGATACCAAAAGATGAGCTCATATACATATATCCAATGTCTCGATACAAATACAAAATGATGCTACTCAAGCACGATCTATCTCAAAATGATGATACAATACATGGATGCCAACGCATCAGATATATCCAATGATCTCATCTATCTATCAATCAAAAATAACTCTAGCCCTCTCCCTTGTCACCTGGAGGAGGTGGAAGTGGAGGCCTATCTGGTGGAGGTGGTGCCTGTGCACCCTCTGACCCTCTGGCATAGGTAAAAAATCTAGCAACCTATGATGCCTCATCAGGAGCCACCCCTATATATGACACATAATAATACGTCACTTGAGCAGTCTGATGTTGGATCTCCTCCTGCACTACCCGTAGCTTCTCTCAGAGATCCTATATCTCCCGATATCTGTCTAAAAGTCATGCATCTTGCACGACCACCTATATCTATAAATCTCCAACCTGTCTCGAGAGCTGTCAAACTCTCTCCCAAGACTGTCACTGTAGATCTTGTGCTGGATCCTACGCAGGCTGATCCTCCTGCATAAGATCCTCCTACTGCACCTCCTCTTAAGGGGGTACCTGCTGATCCTCAGTTGTCTACTCAATAGTCCGTCATCAAGACTGTCTCGTACTACCACTACCGCTGGCTCCAACGTCCATCCCCATATGTCGAGCAGGGATGTCCACCTATACTGTCTGGGGACGAGGACCCTGCTGTAACCCTAGCTGTGCTCTTTGCTGTGGTGGGGGCATCGACACCTGTTGCTATACTACCTGTGGCTATACCACCTATGGTGGTACTACTTGTCCTCGGCCTGCCATCCCGATTAGATTTGTGAACCTAGGTAATGGATGTGTGACAAAATGCTCTCAGTACTCTGCGGTCACGCTGCCATCTACTACATCCCTTAGATAGTCCCACTGAACTGGTGCCAATGCTCGAATATCAATCATGGTACACCCCTAGTCTAGCTTTGTCAGCCAGCCCCTCCTCACCTCATCTGTTAATCGTGCATAGGCTATGTACTCCTACGATATATCCTATGGGCGACTGAACTGCTGCCATACCCACTTTTGTAGGAATCTCTCTATGATTGTGATAGTGCAACCAATCATTGCCCATGAACAAAACATATGGCTGAGCTGCTCTACAGCATCATCCCATACCTCTGTAAGTCTACATGGCCTCCAGACTACTACTGCTAGGTCATCCAAGTGGGCCCGCCACTGATCTATCTTACCTAGCACTGGCTGAGTAATCATCCCCCTGTATCTGCATATATATGGCTCTAGAGGCTATCTCATGTCCTCGCATACCGGCCGAGTCATGGGAAGATTCTCCCATGCCCATACCTGTAATACAAATACTTCGGCTACCATACTCTTCACCTCTTGATAGGAAATCTCATGCATCTCGTGATACCTGTGAGCCAACATACATTGGCCCCATCCATACAGTCTCGGCCGTGCTAGCATCTGTTGTAGCATCCTGCCCCATCCACACTCCAAACCATGCTATCCATGATCCGACATCAGATAGCACCCAAGGAAGCATGCTAGTACCACTGGAAACCTGTGTGTAGGACCATACTCACTTATAAGATCCTCCAATGGGATAGCTCTCCCAATGACGAGGTCATCCTGTAAAATCTCTCTCAAGGCCAGTGTCCCTACCCTGGGCTGCACCTCGTACTCTACCCTGGCTCCATGGAATGGGATCCTCAATATCTAGTAGATGTCCTTAGGGGTCACGATCATCTCACCCTATGGCAGATAGAACGTGTTCGTCTCCGAATGGAAACGCTCAACAAGTGCTCCTAATAAACCATGATTTACCCGAATCTTGGGTACATCACATAGAGTGGTCAGGCTGAAAGTATCTAGATGCATTGTCTCTGCATCATCTAGCTGTGATACTAATCTATTGATAGCTAGGTGGTGTGATTGGAAGGCAATGTCTGGAAAGTCGACCTACAAGACATGCAAGCAACAGTACATGATCAATAATCTGAGATAATCAAAGCATAATGAGATAATTAAGCATTCAAGACATTCTATAGACAGTAACAATGCTGACGCAAATGCTATTAGATGCGACACAGACTGATTTTTGTTCACTTTTTCCCGTGCAAAGAAGAAGATTTTCGCGCGACAAAGTACTCTTTCACGCGAAGAAGTTTTTCGGGTCGCGCAATATTTGATGTTTGCATGAACTTTTATCACATGTCACGCGAGAAAACACCCTATGGAAGCTTTCTCATGTGAACATGGGTACTCTCCCATGCGATATTTCCCACCGCATGGCGTGAAAAGAAGTTTTGTCCCGTGAGATTTCCCTACAGGCCGTGCGAAGAAACTACTTCTTCGCACAAAATCCCGCGGGCAGTTTCCTAAAAATGCGGAAAATATTGAAAACATTGACTGAAATTAATGAAATTTGAAATGCAGAGAGGTTTATCAACCACTTACTGGAGGTCCATACGTTGTGGGCCGATTATGCCTCCTAGATTGCTCGAATCGATGTGTTCTATAGGGGACCAACATTTTCGCTCAGAGCTCAATTTGCAAAAGACAAAAGGTTGAAATGATTTGAAAATGACCTTTTCGTCCTTATATAGGTTTTGACCTAATTTTTCAAAGTGCTCCGTTTTGCGCAAAAACTTCACCATTACCCAATTTGACTGCTCTGAATCCATTTTCGTGATCGAAATCAAAATTTGACACTTATATATAGCTCAAAATCGCATTTTAAAATTTTTGGGACCGACACGATTGGACGCTTGTGCAGTCGACTTTTTGACGTCACTTTCTTGTCAAAATCATATCTTATCATCATTTTCTTAAATTCTTTGACTTTTTTTCTCAAAAGTCAAGTCTGGTCAACTCTAGTCAACCCTAGCCAAACTTGGTCAACCAAACCTTGAAATCGCTCAAAATTGATTATGAATCTTCTGAATTCTTCCATAATTTTTTTTGAGTTCTTCTTGATCTTCGATTCAACATCTATCTGTGATTTTTCGCTCTCCATCATCATTATGACGTGTCATCTTTCCATTTCGCTCCCGAGGGGGCAAGATGATTACATCATTAAATCTATTCCAATTAATCTGATCTGATTATTCAAAAGTCCTCATTGCTAGGGGCATCTCATCACTTGGGGCATGTTTAGTTTTTTGTACCTCATAGTCAAAACTAGATACTCCACAATCAATAGGGGCATCTTTGTTCCCTACATCCAGTCATCTTTTAAGTATCTGAGCAATCTAAATCAGATTCTTGAGGATCAAACTTCATTCTGGAGATGATTCTCGTAAACTCATCTATTGGGAATTAGGGCATTCTAACCCTGACTCCTGAAAATCGAGCTTTGTTCTGGAGACGATGCTGAATCTCTGTTGACTATCTTTTGAGATAGGTATCAGGGCAATCTAACCCTGACTCCTAAAGATTGAGCCTCATTCTGGGGACAGTCTTGTGAAAGATATCTATCTAACCAGTGTCTGGGAAATCTAACCTAGATATTGGGGGACTAAGCTTCATTCTGGAGATAGTCCTAAAATCTCTATTGATTATCTTATTGGACAGGTATCAGGGCAATCTAACCCTGACTCTTGAAGGTTGAACCTCGTTCTGGGGATCAGGGCATTCTAACCCTGATCCTTGAGGATCAAGCTTCATTCTAGAGATGATTCTCAAAATCCTCATCTATTAGGTATCGGGGCATTCTAACCCAGATCCCTGAGGATCAAGCTTCATTCAGGGGATGACCCTCGAAAACTCTATTTGACCGGCGTCTCGACAATCTAACCTAGACTTTGGAGATTCAAGTTTTTTCCTGGAGATGGCTCTGAAATCTTCATCAATCAATCTTTGCATCATTAATTTTCAAAATCTATTCTTCTGTGTTTCAAGCATTAGACTATTCTTTGAATCAATGCACTGCTCACACATCAATTCAAAAAGGGGCAAAATGTAACACCCCAAAATTGGCATCTTGCAACCCTAACCAATTTTGTTGCATTTGTCACTCTTCTAGATCATCAAAGTCCTATTGTACTAGGAAATTCTAAGTTTTAACTTACTCTACTCGACCTAAGTGTCAAATGCAGAAAAACCTAAATCTGCATTAATCATACATTATATTTGATTCCTAAATATCTATTGGCTAAACAAACATATGATCGAATTAATTTAATTATAAAGTCCTAGCGCTTTAATCAAATTAAATTCACCCCTTTTAACTAAAACACATAAAAAAGAATTAAATTATATTTAATTATTAAATAAATATCCTCATTTCAATAATTGAATTTAAATATTCAGATAATTGAGAAAAACTTATTTATGAGGTCGTATTATTTAATTAATTAGATATTCTCTCAAAAATATTTCTTATCTTCAGAAATAGAATCTTTGAATTAATTGTGCTTTAAAGAGAAAGAAAACAATTAAAATCAAATAAAATAGTTAAAATCAAAGAAAGAAAACAGTTAAAGCAAAGGGAAAACAATTTATTATTTTCTCTTAAATAAAGATTTCTAATTTAAACTGGATTTTCTATCTGTTTTATTTCAAAAAGGAAAGTTTCTATTATGAAAAACCTCTGAGTCTATAAAAGATCTCCCATTCCTCATTCAAAACCCCTGATTACTTTGGAGAAAATATGCATTGTTAGAATACTGAATTATTGCTACATTCTTAGTTTTAATATCATATAGAATAATCTCATTTTGCAATAGAGTAATTTCAATTTCAAGAATAATTGCATTGAAATCATGTCTTAGATTAATCTTGCATCCTTAAATTCTTAGAATAATCTTGCATTGCATTGCATTCATGGAGAAAAATCCTTCATTCCTAGATTGGTCTATGGTTGTGAGACTCTCGTTCTGAGAGCTATTTTTGAAACCCCGTCTGGATAGAAGGAAATAGGTCAAATCATACATATAGGAAAGATGAATAATCTCATATTCATTATTGTGTGTATCTGATGAAGAAGGACTATATTGAAGTGTATGGTGAGTTAACAAAGCCAAATTTACCACATACACATTTTACTAGACACTTCAAGATGATGATGATATTAGCATGAGTAGATATGTTGCTACATTATTTAGCAATTACCTCATCCCCTTTTTCCTTAAATGAGGGTCAGGTTGTTTATGTTCTTGTGAAATAAAAGAATATATTGCATGGTATCTCTATCATGCTAGGCAAAGTAAAGGTTGCAATTTGCAGGTGAGACATGCATGCAATAGGTGAAGTATTTGAAATTTATTAAGAGAATAATGTTTTCATATTTAAAGGAGATAGCCTGATATTGTTCTTCAAATTCAAACTAATTCTTGTTGTGAGAAAAAAAAAAGATGAAATTAGAGATCAGTGACAAAAACTATCCACAACAAATTTTTATCAACACAAACTATGTCACTATGCAAATTTTATAGGTTGACAGATGAGTGATGATAAATAGGTCATGTCTATGGGAAGAAATTAACAATTAATTGATCTTTACAAATTAAAATTTTAAATTAATTATGCCTTATTTTTCAATTGTTAGTTATAAATACTATTATTCGAATGCTTATTTACGAATAATCTATTGAAAATGTGCTTGTTATCTATCTATGTTGAAAGGAAATATTTTTTTTAGTTACAACTGATATGGACCAACTAGGACTCAAACTTAGGACCTTCTCATTTTCTATTGGAGTGTTCATCTGAGAGAGATATTGTCCCCTCTATGGTCATCTCATCGTTAGACCAATTGTGTCATATTTGCAACACTCCTCTTTAAGCCTCGCTACTAGTGTCTGGGGCTTCTCACTTAGCTCTAATACCACATGCTAAAATGTAATTCATATGGCACAACTAGGAATTGAAAATATAATTTTTTAATGTCTACACTTTCGACCTTCTATTTCATGTTGGAGTACTATACCAATTGAGTTACTTTCCCTACTATGGATAGCTCATCCTCAGTCCAAGTGTGGTTTGTTTCCAATAATTTTAGAAGGTACATTTAGAACACAAAGATCAATTTATTATTTTTAATTCTTTCAAGACAAGACACACATTGATAACAAGATACATGGATACAAAGTTGTTTCAATAGATAAAAACAACTATGAGTGTGCTTCTGCCACTTTTATTTCTTGGTTTGGTATTGCCATGGACAAAACACAAAAATTATATGACAAAATGCCTTATAGAATTTTCTTACAAATAAGGAGATAGAATTTTGGATGATGCCTCGATTACTGTCTTGCACAATTAAGGTATGGTCACTATCATATTTGGAATACATTTAAAATTGCAAGGAAATTATTTATTTGTCAATTTAGTTTCTATTCTAAGGATATGATAGCCCTATCGTGTAAAATGTTTGTAAATTGCATGGAATACCCACCTCATAAAGAACTGCAAATAGATAAAAATCTATTTGGTTTGAATTTTGACTTAAGTTGTACTTAATTGATAATTTTTTCACTAAATTGAAATATTTTTTATTTAAAATTATAATGATTGATTAGATTGTTAATATTTCTTATAAATGTATATAAAAATATGTTTATTATTTCATTATTTAGTCAACAGAGTATATAAATAAATAGAGAGAGAGAGACTCTCTCTCTCTCTCTCTCTCTATATATATATATATATATATATATATATATATATATATATAT
>MU225872.1:516312-575608 GCA_018584345.1 Thuja plicata | reverse complement strand
TTCTCTTTGTTGATGATTACTCTAGAATGATGACAGTTATGTTTCTAAAAGATAAATCAGAAGCATTTAAGATGTTCAAATGGTATAAGGCTATGGTAGAGAAACAAAGTGGTAAGGATCTAAAATGGTTGAGATCAGATAGAGGAGGTGAGTTTATATCAGATGAATTCACTAACTTTTGTAATGAGCATGGTATAAAAAGACAGGTTTCTGCACCAAGAATGCCACAGAAAAATGGGATTGTTGAGAGAAGGAATAGATCAATAGTTGATTGTGCTAGAACACTGATGATAGAAAAAGGCATCACCCAAATATTCTGGAGGGAAGTTGTCAGTACTATTGTTTACACACTGAATAGAGTACAATTGAAGAAAGACACCAAGATGACACCTTATGAGCTATGGTATGGATACACACCCAATGTAAGTTATTTCAAAAAATTTGGCAGTCAATGTTACATCTTAAAAGATGATAGAAATGGAAAACTTGACTCCAAGAGTGATGAAGGAATTTTTTTAGGGTATTCTACCAAGAGCATGGCTGAAAAATGTCTAAACAAAGCCTCTAACAAAATTATTGAAAGTGCAAATGTAAAGATAGATGAATTTGCAGAGAAGAATGAACAAGAAAGCAATAAAGAACTAGAGGACTACAGGGTGATGCCACAATAGTGGGTTACACTTTTTTGCCTAAACGGACATTGAAGTCTACATTTTGAGAAAAACTTTCACATTCGGATGTATATTGTCGTTAAACTGTCTGAAATCGGAAGATGAAGTAAACTAGAGTCTTTTAGGATTTTCTTTCTAGATTATAAATATTTTATTTTTTATTTATTTTTAATTGATTTTAATGATTTTTTTTTCTCCCATTAAAACTGCTATGTTGCTGAAAACGTCATTTTCAAAAAGGTACAATGACTTTGTATAACATAACTTTTTTTCTAAAATAGATATCAATGAGCTTCTTTCAAATTTGGTTTTGTAACATCCATACGGAGGGCATGGAATTGGTTTGAAGAAATTATCATGATTATTGCATATTTTATGAACGTTTGAAGTAGAGTCAACCATAATTTTGACATACCTTGACTGCGTAGCTGATAACTTGTTGTGTATTCATCAAAATTCAATTTTTTTTTTTATAGAAAGAAGACTTGAAGCTAGAGGGCACTGTTATTTTTCAAATTTTTTTTCTATTTTCTACTATTTTTCATTGAACGTCAAACCTAGATGTTTATATTCGATAAAAAACCTACATCCGATGCACGTCAAAATACATAGACCTAATTAATTCAAAATTTGTCAAATCTATATTCGTTAGAAAGCTCATTTAGAGCACTTGTGTGATGCAAAAGGAGGTTTCCCTATTCTTCCATTTGAGCCCCATGCTTGAGCCCTAAAGCCATGAAAATTGTATATTGTTGTTAGCCTTTGCAGATGGCCTTAATTTTGGGGGTTTCGATAGAAAGTACTTTTGATAGAAAGTACTTTTGATAGAAAGTAGTTTTGATAGAAAGTAGTTTCGATCAAAACTAATTAGTTTCGATAAAAACTACTTTCTATCGAAAGTAATTTCTTAGTTTAACATGCATATGGGTAAAAACCATAGAAATTTTTTGACTACTTAGTTTACATTGAAACTAACTGAGTTTTGATCAAAACTGAGTTAGTTTCAATTGAAACTAAGAATATTTTGATCAAAACAATCAAGTAATTTCTATCGAAAGTACTTGACTAAATCATCCCCCTCGTGGATTTCAAGAGGAATTCCTTCCTCCAAATAAGTGTAACCCACTATTGTAAGATCACCCTACAATAAGTTCACTTACAAGGAGGAACCTGACACTCTACCCTACCAACAATGTAGAGCCTCTGAGCTACAAATCATTGCTCCCGAGCATCAGACTACAAATACCGACAGTTAGGATAGTGATCAAGATAATGTGCAAGGTGATGAAGAACAGAATGAAGATCAAAATAATGATCAAGCTTATAGAAAAAGAATTATACTTGTACTTGAAAGATATGTAAGTAGGAACCATCCAGAGGTCCATATCATAGGAGATAAGAAAGCTGGTACAAGAAAAAGAAGTAGGTCTTTGAACTCAAATTGTTTAATTTGTGAGTTTGAGCCAAAATCTGTCAATGCTGCACTAGATAATGAGGAATGGATAAGTTCTATGAATGATGAGATTGAGCAGATTGAGAAAAAAAAAAACATGGTCACTTGTGCCAAGACCAGATGACAAGAATGTCATTGGTACAAAATGGATATTCAAGAATAAGCTGAACGAGAATGGAGAAGTCACAAGGAACAAAGCAAGACTAGTATGCAAGGGTATGCACAAGAGGAAGGTATAGACTATGGAGAGAAATTTGCACCCATTGCTAGGCTATAAGGAGTAAGAATATTACTTTCTTATGCTTCATTTAAAGGATTCAAGGTATACCAGATGGATGTCAAGTCAACATTCCTAAATGGAATACTTGAAGAAGAAGTATACACTGAACAACCAAAAGGGTTTGTTGATCCAGACAAGAGGGACATGGTATGTAGACTTCACAAAGCCTTGTATGGATTGAAACAAGCTCCAACATCCTGGTATGAATGACTTCATTCCTATCTAATAAGTATTGGATTTGTAAGGACTAGTGAAAACAGTAATCTTTATTTAAAAGAAGATATTGATGCTAACACCTTGATTGCTGAAATATTTGTTGATGACATCATATTTGGAGGCAATGATATGCTATGAAAATCATTTTCTAATGAGATGAGAAAAGATTTTGAGATGTCTATGTTTGGTTAGATCAAGTTCTTTCTTGGTCTACAAATCATTCAACAAAGTGAAGGAATATTCATTACATAGTCCAAGTACATCAAAGAGGTCCTAAAATTTTTCAAGATGGAAGAATCCAAACTAGTTGGAACACCAATGGCTACTGGATGTAAGTTTACAAAAGAGGACAAAACAACATAGGTAAATCAGACTTTGTACAGATCAATGATTGGAAAACTCATGTATGTTGTACACACTAGACCAGATATTGCACATGCAGTAGGAACTGTTGCTAGATTTTTTGCTAACCCCAAGGAATCACATATGACTACTATGAAAAGAATTCTAAGATATCTGAAGAATACTAAGGAATTCGGCTTATAGTATAGCAGAGAAGGAAAATTTGACCTTAAGGTGTTTATCGATGCTGATTGGGCTGGGAATCTTGATGACTGAAAGAGGACAACTGGAGGAGCATTCTTTATGGGTGAAAAACTTGTCACATGGATTAGCAAGAAGCAAGGATGCATCTCTCAATCTACTGCAGAAGTAGAGTATGTTTTTGCTGCTACAAATTGCTCAAATATTGCATGGATCAAATATTTGCTGGAAGGTATGCATATGAAGATCTTAGAACCAGTGATTATCTATTGTGATAACACTAGTGCAATAAACATTTCCAAGAATTCAGTCATGCATACAAAAACTAAATACATTGCCATCAAGTATCATTACTTGAGAGAACGAGTTCAAGAAAAAGAGGTGATACTTGAGTATGTGAAAGCCAAAGAACAATTAGCTAATATCTTCACCAAGCCACTTCCCAAGGATACATTTGAGTACCTGAGAAAAAGACTAGGGGTCAAACCCTTGTCTACCAGTCAGTAAAATGACTGAACACTACATCAGCGTACATATTATCATAATATCATTCGTGTTGATGCAAGCAACGAGATGAACTTAAAAGATACATCTATATACAGACAGTTATATATCAGAACTGAGCACCAGAAATTATTATTGTATTGTTGATGGATAAGGGAAATTCAAGGAATATATTATGGATAGGAAAACAATTGTTTGACATGAATGTCAGATATTTGTAAAATATTTATTTGGCATTGTTGTCAAAGGGAGAGAGATTATCCATATTATCGCATTCTCTTGAGAAAGACTATCCATTATCAGATTACTCCAACAGGGAGAGATTATATCCTTAAGGAGAGAAAGTTGTATGAAAGATTATACAAAGGGAGAGTTGCTGAAAAGAGAAAAAGACATCAAAATAGGAGAACAATCAAAAGGAGAGAAATTGACACAAGAAAATGACTCAACACATCATCAAACAAGAGAACTATAGGAATCAAATCTAAGCTAAAATAGAGCTTCCCAAAGTTCAGACATTTATCGGTTGACAAAAGGGAGAGATTGGTAGTTTGATGAATCTCAAAAATTGTATTTCATATTATATTCAAAATAGTATAGTGTGATAATATAAGTTTGTTGCCATCAATGCCAAAGGGAGAGATGATGACATGTAACTAATTAAATGTTTGATAATGTTAAGTTAAAGATAATGCAAGGCATTAAATCAGTTAATGGTTTGTATTGTCATTGATGTCAACTTGATATCATCTGTATGGTCATGTACATAATGCCAAATAATTCAGAGAATCAATGGAACAAAGGTTATGCTTTCAACAATGCATAAAATTCAAGTATTCACTAAGTGACAAATAACACCGACGGAGTGCACCCCATCGGTAAAGGCAAAGAAGAAAAGTCACAGTGATACCTGATGAGAAGAAGACAGTGTTGCTTGACGAAGAAAACCAAAGGATGCCCAACGAGCTGAAAATAGTGTTTCCCGATGAGTAATAATCCAATGATGTCCGATGGATGAAGATCCCGAAGCTAACTAGAGTCACACCGACAGAATTGGCAGTTGTAACCAATGACTAACTAAAGATTTGACTAACGGAACATAGAGTTTAGAAAATGACAAAATATGTAGCTAGCAAGAGCTAAAGATAAACTTAACTAGTTGTTTTCTTTGTTTTATTTGACTAGAGTTAAGTAATTGATTTAAAGCTGATTTATACAGTTGGCATGAAGATAACTACGACACAAATCAGGAGTTATGCTTTAAATTAAATTGGCTAGATTATGTTTTACACCAATAATCAAGAATCAAGAAATAGTGAATATCATGTCTATATAAGAGACAAGCTTAATTCATTTTTTTATCACATGAAAAGGGGATTAAGGGGAGTGAATAGAAAGAGGATGCTAGAGAGAAACTGGTGAAGAACAACTTCATGCAGTACCAATCAATCAAGCTGAAGGAGAGCTAAGGAATTCTGTAGACACCGACAAATGGTAAGAATAGCATCACAGAGAAGAAAGTATGGAGCACAAAAGAATTAAATTGATACATTGACCAAAGAGGTAATGTACTTAAATAGATTTGAAAATCTGCAATTCAATTTGCATTAGAAATAGGTCATTTTGTTTCAGTTTAACGATTGAAGCATCAAGTCTCTTAACAGAGCAGGACTTAACAGTCTTCTATATATTGAGGTACATCCGAAGGAGTGCCAAAAAGGTTTATTCATGAAAGTAGCATTGGATATGCCTGATGCCTATTGATAGTCTAAGAGAGAGGCTGATTCAAGGATGGCAGCATTAGATGCCTGATAGTAAGTGACAACCTATATGTGTAAAATCCTCTTACAAGGTCACACCTAACAGTGTGTTTGTAACCTTTAACAGGGTTGGCTCCTAACAGGGCTCACTTTAGAAGAGTGAAAAATTGGGGTACCCGTCCCAGTGGTTTTTTTTCCCTTAACAGGGTTTCCACATTAAAATCCATGTTTTGTATGTGTGTATGATATATTTCTTTACTATTTTATATCTTACATAATTCATTCTAGATTTATCGGTATACTCTGCATATTTATTGTATTTCGGTAAATGGATAACTGCTTATCGGTAAACATTAAGAAGAAGGTTTAAGAGAACAATCCAACAAGTAGTAATTTGATATAAGTTATTCAAGGCATTCATCTTATAGGAAAAACATACCTTGAGAAATAGATAATGGTTATAAGAGTTGAAGGGTTGATTTAAGGATTAATTTGAGGCCACGGATTCACTCCCCCCTCTCAGTTATTACTAACAGCTAAGACCACTGGTATGAAACATGGACCGGTGCTCTTCTTGATTAGCCCTTGGTCTAAGAGCTCCTGTACTTGTCTAGCCACTTCTAGGTTCTGATATGGAGTAACCTTGTATGTTGCCTTATTTTGCAATGATGCACTAGGTGCAAAGTCAATTTTATGACTTATCACTCTTCTAGGAGGTAAAGTTGTAGGAGTCTCATCATTGACTATGTCTTTATATTTCTCGAGTAACTCTTGGACTTATAATGGAAAAGGCTCTTGTTTAGGCTTCTCTTCCTCCTTAGGATTAATAAAAATGGCATAGCCTTCACTCCCTTCATCTCTAAGGGAATTTATGAACTCCTTTCTACTACTCAACAAGACACTTGGAGTCTTAGGTTGTGGTTCATCTTCTTCCAACAAGGACTGTATTTTGAAAGTTCTGTCACCTTTCTTGAAGGATATTGAGTTCTCCTTCCCATCATACACTTCCCCTCTATCATATTCATGGCCTACCTAAGAGTAGATGACATGCATCCATAGGCAGCACATCACATAGTTTCTTATCCTTATATCCTGCAATGGAAAAATCCACTCAAGTTTTCTCATTCACCAACACTCTCTGGCCCTTGTTCAACCATGTCACTTTGTATGTATTGACATGAGGTATCTTTGTCAACTTGAGGTTTTTACAGCCTCCTTTGATATAATGTTTTCTATGGAACCTGAATCCACAATCTCTTTGCAAACTTTACCAAGGATTTTACATCTAATCCTAAACAATGCTCTCCAATGCTTGGGCTCATCCTTAACTAGTTGTCTAATCATAACCCTTCTGAACATCAAGTTTCCTCCCATCTCTGATTCAATGTGATTTACCTCTAGTTTCTTTACACTTGTTGTGTCATCTTGAGCATATGCAACCCTCTTTCTATTGTTAGAAGAAGTGGGCTTAGTCAAGCACCTATAGGCAGGGTGACCCAATTGACCATAGTTATAACATTTCATACTTGCAAAGTATGAATTGGTTCTACTTGAACCCCTTCCTCTACTAGAGCCTCCTTGAGTACCTCTTACTCTGGTATAAGCCCCTCTTGGAGTAGTTTAATTTCCACACTCTGTCAATTTGGACTCTCCATAGTTTCTTTGTTCACTACCTCTTCCTTGATAACCACCTCTGTGACCCCCTTGGTCTCTTCCTCTGACATTGGAGTCTCCTTTCTTCCTATTCCTCTCCTCCACCTTAAGAGATAATTGATGGCACTTCTGAACTATGGTTGGAGTCCATAAACTTATCTCCTCTTGGATGTTCCATTTCAGACCACCCAAGTATCTTGCAACTTTAATAGGCTCTTCTTCAAACTTGGACCTAAGAAATAGCTTCTGAAACTCCTGTATATAAGAGGCCACATCCAAATATTTCTACTTCAGACCTTTTCTCTTTCTATGAAGGTGTATTTCATAGTCTTCTGGTAGATAGTTCTCATTTACCTTGGTCATCATGGCTTTCCAATTATCTATAGGTTTTTTACCCATCCTAACTCTTTCATCTTGCAGGTACTTCCACCATGTCAATATTGAACCTCTTAGCCTTGACTTTGAAACTTTGAGTTTTTGTGCCTCTGTGACACCTTCACACTCGAAATGGTTTTCCATCCCCTCAATCCACTCCATCACTGCTTCTATATCCATTTTTCCACTAAATAGTGGTACTCCTTCTAACGCCTTTCCTCCTAGTGCTTTGATAGATTTCAAGAATTTGTATTCATTCAAAGGAGGGTCTGATTCAGGGATGATATCTTTCTCAACAATCTTTTGTCCTCTATCACTGCTTTCACCATCTTTGCCTTTATCTTTGGCTCCATCAACCAATTCTTGTGGTTTCACTCTCATTTCATCTAGGGCTTCTTCAAGGAGTCCATTCTTCTCCTTTTTCTCACCCATCTCCTTAGCTAACTCTACACTAGTCACCATACTAATCTCCCCTACTGACTCACTAGTATATAGAGACATACACCAACTCCCAAATATTTAACTAGCTCTAATACCAATCTCATATAAAGACAAGTCTTGCACAATGCCCTATATTTTCCTAGGGTCTTCTATAGGCCTCTTCTATAGCCCATTAGGGTTCCTAACAAAACCTAACTTACAAGGATTTCTTTCTCCATCCTTCATTCTTCAACTTGTCTACATCAACAAAGGAAACAACTCAAACACTAACATGCTTGATGGGTGTCTTTTAGCACTCTTCACATCAAGTTTTCTCACAAGATAAAATCCACTTTACCAATGGAAGGGAAGTTTTTTTATCAAGGCATTAGACTCATGGTAATGCTTAATCACACTCATACGCAATGAAACCACTATCGATTTTAAGATCTTGCTCCAAACTGCCCAAAAGAGGGCTACAAGCAATTAGCCCTATAAACTCACTTTTTAGAAAATAACTCTAAAAAATTCTTAGCAAGGTGAAAAACTAAGTCCAGATCCAGACACCCTTTTTTAAGACATTTAGGATTTTCTAGGTCTTGCCTTCCCAACCCGTCCGTATAGAGGGTTACTATTTTCAAGCCTATAATTAAGGGTTTCACCATACACTGAGCATACCAACAAGGGTTTAAGTTTCCAACATGAAGAAATCATCATCAGGGCTTCCCATTTAATATGGGGCTTCTTCATACACCTACCTTCCCCTCTACAGTCTCTAATTGAAGAAACCAATGCATTCAATCACTTGGAATGCATGTGCAGTCTCCTTTATTCCCTAACCATGCTCCTCTAGCTCACCTAGGACATCACTGCAAAAAACCAAACAAGATTTCTAGGCCCCAACCTCCTCCAAAAATATGGTACAAGGATTCATCTCATCAATCCCAAGAGCCCATACAAATGCCATGGTGGGATGATGAGTTATGACCCCATTTACAAAAATTGTCTGGTTCAGAGTAGTGACAGTGCACAAAACAAAGGAATTTACAAAAAATAATGAAATGAAACCAAACACAATAAATAACCACACAAAGAATTAAGGAATTGCATAAGCTTCCTCATGCACAAGTCACAGTGCAGATTTCAATCCATTAAAACCTAAAATGTAAACAAAATGCACAACTGTAACCAAAGTTTCAATTGCTCAATCTGTACACTTACTTCCAAAATTCATCCAACCACACACATAGGTTGAGGGAGGCCTTATATAGTTGACCATGGAATAATCCCAACTGTTTCCAAAAGTTACAAACCCAAATGCTCAAAAATGCATAATTGCAAGAAATGTTGTCAATGTTGTCAATGACAACTTTTACAACTTTTTGATTCTTGCACTCAAACTTGGTCAACACAATGTGAAACTTAACCAAATGCACTCTTATGCCTATTAGACCCCAAAATAGCTCTCCTAGACTCTAATAAGCATAAAAACCATGGTTGCACCATTCTTGAAACACTTACCCAAATTGGACAAACCATTACTTCCTAGACATCAAATGATCTAGTTTGATCTCCTAAACAAATCAACAAACCCTAGGACCTATCTAGTCCTATTATTTCACTAGTGGCTTTTCTAATACCACTACAGGCCAAAATATAACTGGGAGCCCTAGGTTACCATCTAGCTTTACCTAGGTGCTCCTACACCAAGTGTTCTCCTGATAGATATATTGGCCCCTCTATGGTCATCTCATCATTAGACCAACTATGTCATATTTATAAAACCCCTCTTTAAGCCTCACTATGAGTGTCTGGGGATCCTCACCTATCTCTAATACCACATGTTGAAATGCAACTCATATGGCACAACTAGGAATTTAAACTATCATTTTTTAATGTCTACACTTTCGACCTTCTATTTCATGTTGGATTACTATACCAATTGAGTTACTTTCCCTACTATGGATAGCCCATCCTCAGTCCAAGTGTGGTTTGTTTCCAATAATTTTAGAAGGTACATTTAGAATACAAAGATCAGTTTATTATTTTTAATTCTTTGAAGACAACACAAGCATTGATAATAAGATACATGGATACAAAGTTGTTTGAAGAGATACAACAACTCCGACTGTGCTTCTACAACTTGTATTTCTTGGTTTGGTATTACCATCGAAAAAATACAACAATTATTTGACAAAATGCCTTATAAAAATTGCTTACAAATATAGAGATAGAATTTTAGATGATGCCTCGATTAATGCATTGCAAATTAAGGTATGGTCACTATCATATTTTGAATACATTTAAAATTGCAAGGAAATTATTTATTTTTCATTTTATTTTCTATTCAAAGGATATGATAGCCCTATGGTGTAAAGGATTTGCAAATTGCATCTAATACCCACCTCATAAAGAACTGAAAATAACTATAAAAAATTCAAAACTCACAGAATTTAAATTAATATTTTCATGGGTAGTCATATATTAATTAGCTGAGAGGCTTTCCATCATGTGATTATTCATTAAACACATTACCTTTTTTTATTGTCAATTTTTAATTTCTATTGGGTAGTTTGTACAACCTAGTTGACTTAGTGGTGGAGAACTTGTGTGTTTTAAAAAGAGGTCATAATTACAAATTGGTGTATAAGACATATATAGTTTTTTATAATACCATTATGTACCTCCTCTTCAATTATCTAAGAATATTTATTGTTTTTATTTTATAAGCATCTTTGTTTTGATATAATATATTTTGATGTCCTCCTCCATTTATAGTAGGAAGGACAAAATTGAGATTCATCACTCCCTTGATCCAAATGATAGTTTGGCATGCTCCTTTTTTTGTTTTCGATGATACCTACATAACACACTTCTCCAAGGGACCTTTTCCAGTTGTCGTAAGAACTTTTCAAGGCAATATTTGCATCCTTGAGTCTAGATTCTAGGAAAGATTGGTCGAGAGGATTAGTTGTACTAATCATTGAGTAGCTCTCAGAGATGAGAGGAGTAGTTGTACTAATCATTGAGTAACTTTCACTGTCTATGGAATTGATTTCTATGGCCATACCATGCGTGGTTGTAGAAGACTTCGCTCTAAGAGGCCACCCACTCTGCGGGTGACCTCATTATTTTGCGCTAATGAGAATTTTGTTTGAGTATTGACTCTCACAAAAGGTCAACATATCAATCAACCAAATTTCACATTTTAAAAACATGAATGAGATAGTCATAAAACACTGACTAAATTGAACATGAGGTCATTTTTGATAAGATTACTCATGCATTCATCCCTAAACTAACAGTATTTGTTTGTAGGCGAGGGGTAGATTACCATTCTAGATTAATCATGTGTTGTTCATTAATAATGATTGATCTTGTTTTCAATATTCTCCATTATTTGGTATCATAGTAATATAAGGTTTATGTGCTTTCCTTATAAATGTAAAGTGTTTTTTTTTCGGAGGATTGATAAAAATGTTTTCTTACTACTTCACCTCGATGGCATTGTAAAATAATATTCTTAGCAAATTTTAAACTAGTTGAATTTTTATTTATTGACGATAGAGTCACATCATATATGTGGACACTTCAAGATGTTGTTGATATTAGCATGAGTAGAGTTGTTTCTATATTATTTAGCAATTACCTCATCCCCTTTTCCTTGAATTAATGTTAGGTTGTTTAGGTTGTTGTCAAATAAAATAAGATACTGCGTGGTATCTCTATCATCCTAGTCAAAGTAAAAGTTACAATTTGCGGGTGAGAGATGCATGAAATGGGGGAAGTATTTGAAATGTATTAAGAGAATAATGTTATCATATTTAAAGGAGATAGTCGGATATCACTCTTCAAATTTATACCAAGTCTTGTTGTGAGAAAAACAAAAGATGAAATAAGAGATTAGTGACCAAAATTATCTACAATAATTTTTTATTAAGACAAACTATGTCACTAGGAGAATTTTATAGGTTAATAAATGAGTAAGGAAAAATAGGCCATGTGTATGGGAAGAAATTAAGAATTACTTGTTCTTTACACATGAAAATTTTAATTCACTTGTGCCTTATATTTCCATTTTTAGTTTTAAATATTATTAATCGAATGCTTATTTGTGAAGAATCTATTTAAAATGTGCTTGTTATCTATCTATATTGAAAAGAAAGATTTTCTTTAGTTACAACTGTTATGGACCAACTAGAACTAAAACCTAGGATCTTCTCATTTTATATTTGAGTGTTCTCCCTATAGAGATATTGGCCCATCTATGGTCATCTCACCCATTAGTCCAAGTGTGTCATATTTGCAACACTCCTCTTTAAACCTCGCTACTAGTGTGTGGGGCTCCTCACCTAGCTCTAATACCACATGTTGAAATGCAACTCATATGAAACAACTAGGAATTGAAACTATCATTTTTTAATGTCTATACTTCAAACCTTCTATTTCCTATTGGAGTCCTATACCAATTGAGTTACTATCCCTACTATGGATATCCCATCCTCAGTGCAAGTGTGGTTTGTTTCCAAAAAATTTAGAAGGTTCATTTAGAGTACAAAGATCAATTTCTTATATTTAATTCTTTGAAGAGAAGAGAAGCATTAATAGAAAGATAAATAGATACAAATTTGTTTCAATAGATACAACAATTCTAAGTGTGTTGTTGTTACTTGTGTTCCTTGGTTTGGTATTACCATGGATGAAACACAACAATTATTTGACAAAATGCCTTATAATTATTTTTTACAAATATGGAGAGAGAATTTTTTATGATGCCTTGCACAATTAAGGTATGGTCACTATCATATTTGGAATACATTTAAAATTCTAAGGAAATTATTTATTTTTCAATTTATTTTATATTATTAGGATATGATAGCCCTATGGTGTAATTTTTTTGTAAATTGCATCCAATACCCACCTCATAAACAACAGAAAATAGTTTAAAAAATAAAAAATCAAAATCACAACTCACAAAATTAAAATTACAACAAAAGTAGTCTCAAAAACCTTCAAAGATTTTATGTTAGTATTTTCATGGGTAGTCATATATTAATTAGTTGAGAGGCTTTCCATCATGTGATTATTCATTTCAGATTACCTTTTTAATTGTCAATTTGTAATTTCTATTGGCTAGTTTGTACAACCTAGTTGACTTAGTGGCGGAGAACTTGTGCATTTTAAAAATAGGTCACAATTAAAAATTGGTGAATAAGGCATGTATACTTTGTTATAATATAATTAAGTACCTCCTCTTAATTTATAAAAGAATATTTATTATTTTCATTTTATAAGCATCTTTGATTTCATATAATATATTTTGACGTCATCCTCTATTTATAGTAGAAAGGACAGAATCGATATTCATCACTCCCTTGATGCAAATGATACGTTGGCATGATCCTTTTTTTTATTGTCAATGATACTTTCATAACACACTTCTCCAAGGGACCTTTTCCAATTTCTTTAAGAAATTTTCAAGGCGATCTCTGTGTCCTTGAGTCCGGAGTCTAGGCAAGATTGGTCAAGAGGAGTGGTTATACTAATCATTGAGTAGCCCTCAGAATTGAGAGGAGTAGTTGTACTAATCATTGAGTAACTTGCACTGTCTATGCAATTGATTTTTGTGGTCATAGAGTGCGTGGTCATAGACGACTTCTCTCTAAGATCCCACCCTCAATGCGGGTGACTTTATTTATTTTTTGCTAATGAGAAGTATGTTCCAATATTGACTCTCACAAAAGGTCAACCTATCAATCAACCATATTTCTCATTTTAAAAACATGAATGAGATCTAGTTATACAACACTAACTAAATTGAACATTAGGATATTGTTGATAAGATTAATCATGCATTCAGCCCTAATACTAACTGTAGTTATTTGCAGGCGAGGGGTAGATTACCATTGTAAATTTACATCTATAGAATTTGAATGAAACAAAAAGGACAAACTACAAATAATAAAAAGTTAAGATAAGTTGGTTATTTGAAAGAAATATTATTACAAAGCTTAAAAGGTTGAGATTGAAGAAGTTAATCTTGAAATGAATTAATTCTCATAATAAAAAATCTTCTAAAAAGTCAATAAAAGGCTGAGAAAGTAAGCAAAATCATATGTTTTTTTGGATCTGTGTTTTTATTTTTGAAATTGTCTTTGATTATTTGGTAAAATGTGCTCACAAAATGAAGTATTACTATTTAGATGTCATAATTGTTTCATAAATTTTCACTACTTATTTACTTCTACATCTAATTTGTGTAAGGTTTTTCATTTGTAGTTATTGTGAATTGAATACTTTAATGAATAAGTGAGAAAGTTTTGATGGTAGAGAAAAAGTAGAATGAGATATAACAACCTATTTATGAGATACACAATGGTATTATTAAAATACTTTTTATATTTTTTACTCATTATTGTATATTATCTTTTCTCTTTTTGGAAATGTGTTTTTCCCTTCTAAATGATAAACTAAAGTCTTGGATTATATTTATAAGTCCTCTTTAATGATAGTCGTTGTTGAGTGTTCTCACCATGATTCATTAAACGTGGATTTCTATACTTACGAAATTTGAAGGGAATACATAATACTCATTACATTGAGCTCAAATTCATCTGTATTTAATTTATAGACTAATTTCCACTAGATTGTAACATTTGATAAACATCAAATATAACATAATATATTAATTTCTTTTAATTTTGAAATAAATTTAAGAACAAATATATTTGAAATCTATAATATCAAATGTCCATGCCTTCCTTCGAATTAAGGTAGCCATTACCTAAAGCTACTTATATAGGATCTGGAAAACATGAATCGAAGCTCTGAATATTGAAACTTTATGTATCTTAAATAATTTTGATGATGTTTACGAAACTTTCAAGGCTTGACCGCCAACCAAGAATCCACCACCAAAAGAAAGGTTCGGCCCCTCCTCAGCCTCATTTATGTGAATGGTAGGCAAGCGCGTTGACATTACACCCATAGGTAGGATTTAATTGTGGGCAACCTTCATTGACCGTATGCGTCCAGAAACCACTTTATATAATCATCCGTAGGCTCCAGTATTACCACAACACCTCTCAACTCTCCCCTCTCTCTGTTATTTGGTTTGCGGAAGAGCATGGATTCTACGGAGATGGAAATTCCTTCATATTTCCTGTGCCCGATATCGATGCAGCTCATGAAAGACCCTGTCACGCTCTGCACCGGTGCGTCCTACGACAGACACAGCATTGAGAAGTGGATGTTTGCAATGGAAAACAACACCTGCCCTCTCACAAAGCAACCCCTCCAAAACAACGACCTCACGCCCAACCACACACTGCGCCGCCTCATCCAACACTGGTGCGTCCTCAACCCCTCCGCCGGAATCCAGCGGATCTCCACGCCCCGGCCACCCCTCGATTCAGATTGCCTCAATAAATTACTGCCAGACATTGAGTTATCTGAGGTGAAAGCGTTGAAGAAGCTCGGATCTGTGGCCGGTGAGAACGAGAGCAACAGGCGCTTAATCGCTTCATCCGCCGCACCAGCTGCCCTAATCTCTATCACTGAAAGGTATAAAGAGGGTTGCTGCTACGAAGTTGCGACGGCGTGCGAGGAAGCTTTGGGAATTCTTTATTCCCTTCCGTTGTTGGACAACACACTTCATTCGATTGCCACATGCACGTGCGTAGCCTCCCTCACCTCCATTCTTAAGCGAGGCACCTCCAACGCACGGTTTCATGCAGCCGCGCTCTTGCACACGCTGTCAATGAAAGGCCTGGGGCGGTCTGCATTGAACGCCAACGGTGACTTGATCGGTGGGCTGGTGAAGCTGTTGACGGAGGAGGTGTGTCACCAGGCTACGGTGGCCGCCCTCGAAATGCTGACTGCAATCGCCTCCGACAACCAGCGCGGCAGAATAAAAGCCATCGAGGCAGGGGCAGTCTCCGTGTTGATCGAATCACTTCCCGATCAGAGTGCAGAAAAGAAGAGCAGCTGCGAGAGGATGTTATGTCTTTTGGACGTGTTGTGCGGATGTGCAGAAGGAAGGGCTGCCATCGCTGATCACGCCATGGGCATCCCTGCGGTGTCTAAGAAGATACTCAGAGTCTCCCACTTGGCTACAGAAAAGGCCGTGCGGATCCTGTGGTCTCTTTGTAAATTCTCTCCTTCCAAGCGAGTAATTGATGAAATGTTGGAGATTGGTGCAGTCGCCAAACTGTGCTTGCTACTGCACGGTCAATGCTCAGCCAAGACCAAGAGAAAGGTAAAAGATATACTCAGAGAGCATGGCAATGGCTGGAAAAGTAGATCCTGCATTTCCTCCCTAAATTTTCCAAAATAAAGAGGTTACCGCAATTAGGAGAAGATATTTGCAATATGCTTCTTGAATGAAGCAAAGAAATTAAAATCGTGAAAAGCAATTTGTTCAAGTTTCGTTGCCTGCTGGGAACTGGTGAATGTAACTTTTGGCTACCGTGTACATTAAATTAAATTATTTTTCCTTACCCCAGTCAAAGGACCAACGCAGCGGCTTAGCTATCTCTGTGCAATGTCGAAGACTTTCTAGGGGCAACTTATTTCATGACTTCCTCCGTTTTAATCATAATCATGAAATTATAGTTGAAATCATATGGCTGTCCTCTAATTACTAAATTTATGGTTGATTGTGCAATACAACATTTGTCTTTATACAAAAAAAGGTGGAGGAAAGCTGCCTAAGAGCCTGTAAACTACAATGACATTGGTCCGTACAGAAACTAGTATGTGCAAGATAAGCACACCATTTGTTTAGAACAGACGAGAATGCTAATTTTGATAGGCAAGCTAAACCTGTAGATCTATGAATGAAAACCAAAATGTGTCTCTTACAATAAGAGGTATACTTACAATTGTAAATTATAAATTGTAAAAAATTGTATTTTAAGTTATGTTTTAAAAATTAAATTATATATTAGATTTATTAAAAACTTATAGAATTTTTAACTTTAAAAAACATAATTGTATTAAGTGATATGTATGAGTTTTTTAAACAAAAATTAAAAATTGAGTGTTATTTTAGTTTCTATTTTGGTTACAAGATCTTTTTGTTCTCTAGAGCATCATGATATCTTGTCTTGGGGTCATGATTCAGAAGGTGTGTATACAACTGCTCTTGGATATCAAGCCCCTGACATGCAAAGAAAAGAGCTGGTTGCTTCCTTGGTGGAAACGAATTTGGAACATATTTGGTCAAGGCCTAAGTGTAACTTTTTTTTTGGCTCTTGTGTCATAAGAAATATCTCACGTAGGATAATATAAGGAAAAGAGGTTTTCATAGACCAGCTATGTGTTTTTTGTGTGGTTGTAGTGAAGAATACATTGTTCATTTTTTCCTGAATGTCTATTTTCTATAAAGTTTAATGATTTTTGTTGGAAGCTATGCAAAACACCTATCATTCATGTGCTACTCTTATGTTTGAATTTGGCGAGAGTTTGGCCTGGCCTCCCACTTCTGCCTCTTTTCTATGGTTTCTTGGGGCTTTGGTCCCTCTTTTGAAAAATTAGGTTGGAGTGTAACTGAAGAATCTTTCAAGAGTTCCAATGTATACTTTCACAACTTTGGTTTACAATTAAAAGGATGATTAAGTAGATGTTTTAGGTCAAAATTAATTTGGAGGAACCCTCACTTTGTTGGATTGGAAAATTGGTAATAGGTTAGAGATTTCTAACTCTTTGTCTCTTCATACTAGAGCCAATAATAGGTGTCATTTATCTATGTAGGTTTACAGGTATGGAAAATAAGGTCTTCCTTCTTCTAGACCTCTCAAAAATTAATCCTAATGGTTCTTCAAGGGAAAACCGAGGTGATGCAAGTATAAGGGCAATTGGCCATAAAAGTGATGGTTCGCCATTTTATTTTGTATCTTTATGGGATCTCACTTTAATAACCAAATGAAAGCTTGAGAGCCTCCAACCTTGGATAAAAAATTATACTGTCAGATTAAGAAGAATTTTATGTCAAATGGATTCTATGAATTGGATGTCCATGTTGAATAGTAGGAATTTCCAAGACGGTTTATGGTAATTCACTTTACTTACTAACCAAATGCTACACTTGGTCATGGAATTTGAGAAAGTTTCTCTTGTGCATATTGCAAAAGAATGGAATGGTGGCGGACTATCTTGCTAAGTGAGCTTTTGATGAAATTTCCAACTAGAAGTTTGGTTATTGGAGTGATTGAGATCATGAGAAATCTCATCTTCTTTGTAAGCTTATGCCTGAGGAACATGAAAGATGGTTTCAATGTCATGGGCCTTACCTGCATGTGGGTTTTCTGTCTTTCCATGAGTGCAACTTGGGGATTTTATAGTATTTCTTGGTGGATTTTTTGTATTTTGTATCCTATTTTGATGATGGTAATTTGAAAAACCTTGTAGCTTCTAAGAATTTTTATTAGGTGAATAATTTTATTTAACCCCCCAAGAATTGAGTTAAATATATAATAAAGAATTTTTATTTTATTTTTAAAATTGAATAGAGGTGGCTATAAATATAGAGAGATGAAAAAGGAAAGATTGGTCAACAAATTCATAGTAGACAATAGCTACTTGAACAAATCTATTGATCCATTAGAACAAATAATTAATAAGGTAGCATTACTCATCCACAATATGTATTATTGTGTGCATGCAATTGTGTTACAAATGAATAACAAAAAACGTAGAATTGATTAACACACAAACAAAGAAAACACTTGGATTAGGAATTACAAAATAACAATAAAGCATAAAATAACATAATTTAGATCTACATAAAATCCATATTTGCACAAGAGTGATATTACCCATATGTTAAAATTGTATGTGTGCTAATGATCAAACAACATATAATTCATTCAAAAAAAAAATTCTTTAAATGGTTAGGATAGGTACATAAATTTATAAATTTTTGGTTTGGTAAAGGGAGGGCTATCATTACAGAGGAATATCAAGGGTCTATATTGCATGAGACACCTCAAGCAAGGATTGAGTGATATGTGTCACAGTGAGTTTGAATAAGAGGAGGAAGTCCAAGAAACAAGGAGGATAAGTCCACAAGATGGGACATAGAGAATGAGGGATGGAGGTGATCTATCGAGGGTACTAAGTACTTTGGAATTTCCCTCGTAAAGGTGGGTTTTGTCACCACCATGCCTATGAACTACCAAAGAGTACAAAGAGCAATATAAACTTCCTTATATGGAAATGATGGAGAATAGGCTATATGGTTCGTAGAAATACATAACAGAATGAGTTGTGTGATGAAATCAATATAGAAACAATCTTACTCTTAATTTTTCCAATTTTATTGTATAATATATATGCACACACACAATCACAATCACACTGTTAAATGTAATTCAAAAGATTAAATAGAAAACTTTTGATAAAAAATAAAATAATTCTTCATCTCAATTATAATTTTATATATAGGATAATTAGAATAACACTTAAATAATTAAAACATTGTGGCTTAAAATAGTAAAAAATAGAACTTAAACTTCTTAACTTGAACACCCTTGAAAATCGTACAATTAAAATAGTTTAAGGTGACAAAATAGTTGACAATATATTTACTATTCAGCGAAGAAATGGGGTTCTAGAAACTTTGACAAAAAAATAAATGAATAGTGAGCAGTTTAGTATTCATAGTTGGAGGAGGTCCCACTTGTCTATGTTAGAGTGGCCAACAACAAGTCTAAGGTGAAAGAAATTATTAAAAGTGCATGGGGAGCGCTATGAAAATGAGAACAGAGATATGCATAACTTATAATCAGTTTCATAAAGTTTACTTGATTGCTGTGGACCTAGATTAGTTTGATGAGAACTTCATTTTCCTTATCTTTTTCAAAGGACCAATCCACTAGTTAGCTATTTTTTGTTCAATGGTGGAGATCTTCTCAGGGTAATAGGTACCGTGATTTCCTCATTTTAAATATAAGTAACAAATTATGATTGCTTCCTCATTACTAAATTTTAGATCTAAATTTAAGAATAATTTCTATATTATAAATATTTATAAATATGGATAAGATATTTATTTTACATGTTTAATATGTATGGGTATGGTAAGATACAATTAATAGGTAGATACAATAATAAAAAGAATTAGAAGTAACACTTAGAAATGATAACCATATCATCTTTCCTAAGACAAACCTAATGTATTATCGACCTTCTATTACTTATTGTGTAAAATGAAATCCTAATCTATAACTAAATTAACAAGACTTTTGAAAAAAGAAATTGTATATCTTAATTTCTTTTAAAAATTAATTCTTATTGTATCATGTGCCAATTTCATTATCGATTGAATCCAAAATTTAATAGAACCAATATTTCATGGAGTCTACATAAAAGGCCTTTTAAAATATAAAAATGGCCAACTTATATATTGTATCAATCTCCTAACCTACATCTAGAAGAACCACATGAACATGGATGATTTATTTTCCCAAATGCCCTTCAAAGCCTTCAATTGTTTGAAATATTCACACTCATTTGCACAGGTCTTCGTATATTTATAAATAAATAACCATCCGTTTTTCAAAGGGATTTTGAAAACATAATTTGTGGTCTTCCGTTTCCCTGTTAAACGTGATTCGCGTTGGCAAATCCCTTCTAAAAAATATTCAATAATATTTGATGGCTCATAACGGTCAGAATTTGCGACTTAAAAAGCAGAATCCGTTGACAAAAAGAAAAGGAAAGAGCCCACTGAGAATACTGGTTACACATTTGAACGTACTTACTATTTCACTAAAATTCGAATCAACACAATTTTAACTCTCAATTAACTGATAAATACGGTCAAATTTACATCCCGAACACACGTTGCCCTGAGAAAGATGGCGAGACTGCCGACATTTGACCAAGCCATCCAAATAACGCCTGCCACATTCATTACAATGGGTTGGCCGTTGCCTTTGAATCTATTTCAGAGGGGCCGCAAGTTGCAGCGGACGCGGAACCCACGCACTACCTGCGATCACATTTTTTCCTCTTTCCCGTATGCGGTCTTTTCGGTAAGTGAATTTATATAAAGCATTCCTGGCCTCATCTATCACCACACCACATTTCCAACGCCTTGTAAAGAAAACCCAACGCTCGACTCTCTCTGTTATTTGGTGTCTGGAAGCCTATGGATTCCATAGAGTTAGAAATCCATTCCTATTTCCTGTGCCCAATATCCATGCAGCTCATGACAGATCCTGTTACGCTCTGCACCGGTGCCTCCTTCGACAGGCATAGTATTGAGAAATGGATGTTCACGCTGGGGAACAACACCTGCCCTCTCACAAAGCAATCCCTTCCCAACACGGACCTCACACCCAACCACACACTGCGCCGCCTCATCCAACACTGGTGCCTCCTCAACCCCTCTGCGGGTGTGCACCGGATTTCTACGCCCCGGCCACCGCTCGATGCAGATCGCCTCAATAAACTACTCTTAGACATGAAGTCATTTCAACTGAAAGCGTTGAAGAAGCTCAGATCTTTGGCCTGTGAGAGCGAGAGCAACAGACGGCTAATCGCTTCCTCCGCTGCACCGGCTGCCCTGATCTCTATCATTGAAAGCTATTCCGCAGATAGTGATGAGGAGAGTTTCTGCTACGATGCTGCAGTCGCCTGCGAGGAAGCTTTGGGAATTCTTTACTCTCTCCCTTTGCTGGACAAGACGCTGGATTTGATCGCCACAGGGAAGTGCCTTGCGTCCCTGGCCTCCTTTCTTAAGAGAGGCACCTCCAACGCACGCTTTTATTCTACCATGGTCTTACAGACGGTGTCAAGGAAAGGCCTGGAGCGGCTTGTTATGAACGCCAATGGTGAGTTAATAGAAGGGCTGCTGGAGCTGTTGACGGAGGAGGTCTCCCACCAGGCTACAGTAGCTGCTCTTGAAATGCTGACTGCAATCACTTCCAACAGCCAGCGAAGCAGAATAAACGCCGTCGAGGCAGGGGCAGTGTCTGTGTTGATCGAATCTCTTCCTCACCAGACTTCGGAGAGAAAAAGCAACTGCGAGAGGATTTTATGTCTTCTCAACGTGTTGTGCGGTTGCGCAGAAGGAAGGGCTGCACTGGCTGACCACGCCATGGCCATCCCTGCAGTCTCTAAGAGAATAATGAGTGTGTCCGACTTGTCAACAGCAAAAGCCGTTCGGATCCTATGGTTGATCTGTAAATTCTCTCCTTGTAAGCGAGTAATTGATGAAATGATGGAGATTGGTGCAGTCACCGGACTGTGCTTGGTACTGCACAGCGAATGCACGGCGAAGACAAAAAGTAAGGTTAAGGAGATGCTCAAATTGCATGGGGTATACTGGAAGACCGCTTCTTGCTTTCCCTCCGTTAATTTTCAGGAATAAATAAGGCACTGTAATTCAATGTGGAAACTATTTAAATTATGCATCTTGTATGACTGATCTACAGCTATGCATGACAATTTCATTGAGCAATGGCTTCTTTGATTAATAACCCGCCGCTCCCTTAGTGTTAAAAATGAAGAAACGTCAGGTAAATGTAAGCCCCCTATGATGATAATATAACTTAACAGGCTATTCTTGAAATTAACAGAATAATCAGGCAGCGGAAAAAGCTTCAGATGAATGTATGCAACACTATTTACATCCTTGCAAATCCTACGAAAAATGAGATGAGATCAATCCATAATGGAAAATCAATTTCTTAAAATGTTATGGACTGCTGCGGACTGGGAATTAGCATTTGGCTAAAGTCTGCACTAATTTGATTTAAACTTCCTTTTCCCTTACGAAATGCGAAGGACCAATGCAGCAGTTTACCTAAATTTGAAGATTTGTTTGGGTAACTAGTTCTTTGATTTTCCCCTTATTTTAATCATAATTACAATTTTTATTTATTTATTTATTTTTCTTCTTCTTTATCAGAAGACCATTACTAGTAGTCAAGCATGTTGTAATAGTCATCATTTTTTTATATCCAACTTTCTTTACTACTTTTTAAGGGGCCAATAAAATATTATTAATAGTTCATTAATAAGTTTGACATGTACTAATAGCTGATTAGTTTTAACCTTTTTGGTTCATAATTGGCCCTTTTGTGCACCACTATTGGACATTTGCGCATGACTACTGCAACATTTGTCCATAAATACTAACAATTTTCAATGCACAAATTTTCAATGCACGAATTTTCAATGTGTGGTTGATGATACGCTTCCCCTAACTATTAAATTTTAGAGAAAACTTAGAATCTGTATTTCACGAAGTTAGCTATAATACTTGATGATACGCTTCCCCTAACTATTAAATTTTAGAGAAAACTTATGCAAGAGGTAATGTAACAGCTATAGTTATATGGTAAACTCATAAATGAACATTTATAAGGCAAAGTGTAAACTTATCTAAAAGATTGTGAATCTAAAGATTGAGCTACATTAAAAATTGGCTTATACATTTTTACATTTTTTTTCTTCTTTAAACAACTTCCAACTAGAGCTTCAATGATTTAAAAATTAATATGTTGATTAGTATTAGTATTAGAAATATGCTCATCATATGTATATAATTTAAACATTTTTAAATATAATTAAGTTCAATGATCAAAAGAAATTTTTGATTAATGATTTAGATAATTATTCATTATTTTTTATTGAGATGTGATGTATAATTGTTATTGTTTGTTTGGCTCCTAAATGAAGTAATATATTAATGAAGTTGTATTTTATTACAATACATCTTTTAATTTAATATAAACATCTTGAAACTAATACTAGTTTTTGTTTTTTATTGTTGGTAAAAATAGGTTTTATGGGGACCCAAAACCCCTAACAACCATTACAAAAAGATAGACAGCATAAAAAGGACTAAACAGAGACAGGAATGAGACCCAGCCCACAAAAACCAAAACCATATAGAAAATCAAAGAAAAAAGCCAGAAACCAGCTAGGCCCTCCGGCAACCAAAAGCCAAAATACGAAGCAGCAAAAAAATAGGGGAACTGCAGGAACTAGGCGAACTCTAGTAGAGTTTCATCTACTTCCTTCTTACCCTCGGAGACCTTCTTGATGGCAGTTTTGAAATCCAAAAGCTTTGAAATCCTGTCTTGGATTTTCTTCTTCTTCGTTGAATGTGTGCGCTTTCCTGGACCTGCATCTTCCATGTCATCTTTTTCATCATCGATCTTCACACTTGGGGATCCAGAATCTAGCTCTGATTTAATAGAATTAAAACACTCCATAGTGGAGCCCATGAAGATATTGTTATCCTTCATGTGTTTCTTCAAAGTGTTCTCCAGAATGTCAAATCTGTCATGCAGAGTCTTTAATTTTTTTCCATCCTCCTTGTTCTATTTACCATCAACCCCTATCGACCAAGAATCTTGATTACGTTGGCTAAGACGAACATGAGAAGACAGAGCTCTAAATCTGAGATGCATGCTTTTGATTTTCTTAAATACCCATTTCATTAGACAAAACGAGTACATTGACATTGCCTTCACAGTTTGAAGAACTCCAAATGGGGGCTCAATTTTGTCATCCATGCCATCTTGGAGGAGTTGGACATTCTACTCCTGCATATCCACCAATCTAGAGAAAGGAATGTTCCCAGAAGTAGGATGGATGTTTTCCTTCTCAGTAGTGTCGTGGCCTAGGGTTTACTCCTCTTTCCTCTCTGAATGCACATCAATAACCACCTCAAGCTTCAGAGAGATGGGAATATCACGCTCTTCAGAACTTGCATAATTGACCAGAATAGGTACTTTTTGGCCACCCACTTCCTCCTTGGTGACCTTACGATCTTTACCTTTCTCCTTAGCAATATGGGCTCCCAGAGTTTTGTCCTCATCATCACCAGAAACACTCACCAATATAGACAGTGACTCCTTACTCTTGTCATCAGACTGGGAGTGGGATAAATGGTTTGTTTCATCATAACTGTCGGCACTCTCACCATCCAAGTCTGTGTCCATACCTTTATTTTTTCCAAATTTCAACTTTTTAACAATCGTCTCTGCTATTTTCTTTCCCACCCTAATATTTTTTCCTGCTTTAGCAGAGCCAAAGTCTCTCGGTGAGATAATAAGAGGATTGGAGGCAGCAACTTTCTTAACATGCTCTGCAATAAGGAGAATCAAGCCCTCCCGCAAAATGGGCTTACTTTCCTTATGCATGTGGTCAGTAATACTATGACAGAGAGATAGCAACAGGTAGAAGGGGAAATAAATTCTCACCTTATGTCAGAAATGACATAAAAACATGAAATGGTAGGAATGGGCCCTTTTATACCTCCTATCTAGATAAATGTACTCCATGACCATTGTATGAACCTTCACCTAGAATTCTTTGATGGATTTGACATCATAACACCCTCTAGAGTCTTTCACCAGACTATTTGCTTCCACTTTATCCTTTGGGAAGTGTTGAATGGACTTCTGGGATATCTTTTTGATTATGTAGAATTTTATGCATTTGGTATTTAAAACTGTAACCTCAGTAATCAGGTCTTCGGTAATCTTGATAGCCATTCCACCGATCACCACAGTATCATCCTTCTAGCTATTGGTGCTCAAATCAACAGATTTGTTTTCCTATGGACTTGCAAATCCAATGCTGGGAAATCCAAGTGATTTGGCCAACTAGCAAGTCACAACCAAGGAAAGGTTGGAACTTCTGCAATTCTAGCTCTTCAAAACCAAGGCTGGCAGGCCTATCCCTTGACTTATCCTTCAAGTTACCAGGATTTTTATAGAATATATGAAACACTTCAACCCTCTCTCTCAAGTATGGCAAGGCACTTGAAAGAAATCTAACTGAAAGCAATATATCATGAATTGTAAAATGAAAAACTTTAAGTAATTGAAAGAATGTTTAGTAAATGTGTATGTAATTTGAAATGAACGGATAGATAAGATATCACAAAACTATAAACAATGAACTTGATAACTATTATCCAAATAATGATTAGACCAGTACCTTAATCAACCATGGGAAATAGAGTCAAGATCATTCCAATTTTATGTTCAACCTCAGAGACAGTTTTACAAGAAAACTTATCACTTTAAAGGTGTTATGAAATGAACATGCAACCTTGAAACAAGTTCAGGGATATTTTAAAAGGATATTACTTCTCAAATGACATACCAATAGATTAAGGCCTCAATCAATACAATTTAACCATGCAAACTGAGAAAAACTAATTAATAATAAAGACTATGAACCAGATCAAGAAGTATGCACATCAAACTATCACTTTGAAGAAGTTATATTGATTTATCTGAGGGAGTAATTGTAAAATGATAATGAAACTATTACACATGTTAAATAAAAGACACTTATCTTTATTGATTTTTTTAAAAAATAGTACATCCAGGTGCATGTTACAGTTATTGATCCAAAACTATCCAAATATGAGAAATTATATTAAATTGTATTGTCTCCTCTCTTTACATTTTACATTATGTATATAAATGTGTTTGAGTGGCTTTCACACCTCTATAGGGTGAAAAGACACAACCCTTATTACAAATTATTTGGAAAAAACAATAAACTAACTAAAAATAACTACCTAAATTTCAGATTTGGCTTTGGTAGATTTCCAAAACACCTCATGAAAAGCTAATATGTCTTCTAGAGATATGTAATTTGATTTCCTGAATTGGGTCAGTTTTAGATTTTTAAAATTTGACTAACTTCATCCTGTGTTGGCATAATCTCTGTAGCAGGTTGAAATTCCAGCATTTTCTGAAGGCTTTAATTATTTAGTTCCATTCATTTGTGTCATAAAGCTTCCTTCCTTTGATTTTTTTAGTATGAAGAAACTTGCTTCTTGATAATGGATTGGGACTTCTAAATTCTCAAAATTTAGGGTACCACCAATGACTCTTTCAAGGGACGTATGCTCCCTGTGAGCATAGCAAGATTCCAGCTATCTCTGGAGAAGCAGACCAAGCATCCAGACTTAATCTGATGCAAAGTGAAATCGGGTGGCCCCAGGCCCCAAAAAAAATGAACACTATTTTCTTTCCTCTATCAAATATTTGATTATGATACTTTAGCAACAAGATAATTGTAAATGTACCATTATTGGTTAGATTACTATTTTTTAGATCCACATGTTCATAACATCCTTCATGGTCAAATCGTGCCCATGTCATTCAAACTGGGAATATATTGTTGTAACTTTCTTTATGTCTGATTCAAAGATTACCAATTCTACAAGTATTAGTCCAATATATCCTCTACTCATTTGACATTTTATCATTCCTCACTACCTCTGAGGAATACTCAAAATCACTTTTTGTATCATATAGAGGCTGAAAAAGACTACAGACTTCATCATATTGACCAAGAATCTGGATGCCATAAATCTATTTTTCCCTTCATTTTGCAACATATTTTTTTTCTGATTTTGCAAAAAATTGGTTGAATCTTTATTATAATCAATTCCTTGTAGATTTTTTATATCCTCTAGCATGGTATCCAAATCAAGCTCAATCAAAAAATTATCACCATCTATTTCAAGAAAAAATTCTTCATCAATTATCTCTGTTAAAAATTCTTCATGCTCAAATATTGTATCCAATTCACCTTCATAGTCTGGAGAGATTTCATTTATTTCACAGAATAGATTAATGCATGGTCCATATCCAGAAAATTCTTCATATTTTTCAAAACCATTCATAAACATATTTCCTTCATCAAATGTTTCACTCTTTCAAGATTTTATTGTATCAAATATAACCTGATCATGCCCATCTGGATGATTATAGGAAAAATTTAAACCATTGTTTTGAACGTACTTAGGATATTCAACATCCAACAAATCTGAAATCTTACCTGTCTCCATATAAATCTTACCATGCACATATTCTTCTTCAACCTGATTTGAATTTTCTTCCTCTATGTCATTATTATTTTCTTTTAGACTCAATTCCTCACATACTTGCTCAAGAAAAAATATCAGTTGAGAATCATCATATATTCCTAACTCACCAATTTTATCCATTAATTCCCTTCCAAAAGGCCTAATATCTGAAGGTGTTTTCCGATAAATCCTTATCATTCTCATGAACAAATGTATTGCAGATTCTCCCTTATATCTTTCCAAATTGAAGAATGTATCTAAAGGGGATATGTAAGATTCCTAGACATAATGTCATTCAGATCCTCTTCCTATCCATAGCACATGTTATATTCATAACACATGTTTTCATTTTTATCATTCAGATTTCCATTTTGTTCAATCTGATCATAAGCATCCTTTTCTCTATCTTCATCATCATCTTCTAATGCATGCATAAGGAACTTCAAATCAGGGTCATCTGGCGAGATTCCCAATTCTTGAAATTTTCTTATGAATTCCTTAAGTGGAGGTCTAATGTCTGATGGTATCTGCTTATAAATGCTTGTCATTCTTATGAAAAAATATGGTATAGACTCCCCCTCAAATCTCTCCAAACTAAAAAAATGTATTAAGTGGAGATAGAATATGATCCTCTTCCATGCTGAAACTTTGGTCTTCATACTATTCATAACACATGTTCTCTCCTTCACCACTGGAATTATGAAACATATCAAGAAACCATTGCTCAAACTACCTCCATGATGAGATACTCTATGCAGGTAGTGATTCATATTCCTTTTCTGCATTATTTTTTAATGACCATGCAAACAACTTCATGGCATAATCTTCTGTATCAACCTCATAATTATTAAGGAATATATAAAAAGAATCCAAATGATCAAGAGTTGATTCATCATAATCTCCATAAAATTCAGGAATCCTCTGTGAAAGTTGTGAAAACAATTCATTAGAACTGCATTGAAACTTTCTAAGATCCAAAGGCTTAGTATCAATGGGAATCAAAAATATTTTTAACAGAATTATATACATCATGTAATAGATATTCTATAACTAATTAAAGGATAATTTATCATCTATTCTAGGTTGTCTTCCTATCTCCTTTTGATTTTTCTCCCTCAGTAGAGTCACTGACTGAAATGTTTTGTTTAATAGAGTCACCACCTTCTTATCAGAAGGAAAATACTTACTGTATTATGATTTCTTTCTCCCAGTAGAGTCTTAATTACATCACCAAAGCTTTTAGGTAATCTTCAACATTGTCTTTCATAGACAACTCCCCAGTAGAGTCACCAATCTGTTGGTGCTCAAATCAATAGATTGTATTTCCTATGGACTTGTCAATCCAATGCTGGGAAACCCAAGTGATTTGGAAAACTAACAAGTCACAACCAAGGCAAGGTTGGAACTTCTACAATCCTGGCTCTGCAAAACCAAGGTTGGTAGGCCTATACCTTGACTTATCCTTCAAGTTACAAGGATTTTTATAGCAGATAAGAAACACTTCAACCCTCTCTCTCAATTATGGCAAGGCACTTGAAAGAAATCTAACTAAAAGAAATATATCATGAATTGTAAAATGAAATAATTTAAGTAATTGAAAAAATGTTTAGTAAATGTGTATGTAATTTGAAATGAATGGATAGATAAGATATCACAAAACTATAAACAATGAACTGGATAACTATATGAATGGATAGATAATATATCACAAAACTATAAACAATGAACTGGATAACTCTTATCCAAATAATAATTAGACCAGTGCCTTAATCAACCACGGGCAATAGAGTCAAGATCATTCCAATCTTATGTTCAACCTCAAAGACAGTTTTAAAAGAAATCTTATCACTTCAAAGGTGTTATGAAATGAACATGCAACCTTGAAACAAGTTCAGGGGTATTTCAAAAGGATATTACTTCTCAAATGACAGACCAATTGACTCAGGCCTCAATCACTAGAATTTAACCATGCAAAATAAGAAAAACTAATTAATAATAAAGACTATGAACTAGATCAGGAAGTATGCACATCAAACTGTCACTTTGAAGTTCTATTGATTTATCTGAGGGACTAATTGTAAAATGATGATGAAACTATTACACATGTGAAAGAAAAAACATTTATCTTTATTGATTTTTTTAAAAAAAATAGTACATCCAAGTCCATGTTACAGTTATTGATCCAAAACTATCCAAATATGTGAAATTGTATTATATTGTATTGTCTCCTCTCTTTATATATATGTGTGTGTGTGTGTGTGTGTGTGTGTGTGTGTGTGTGTGTTTGAGTGGCTTTCACACCTCTTTAGGGTGAAAAGACACAACCCTTATTACAAATTATTTTGAAAAAAACAATAAAATAACTAAAAAATAACTACCTAACTTTCAGATTTGGATTTGGTAGAAAATACAAAACACCTTGTGAATAGCTAATATTTCTGCTAGAGATATTTCCCGAACTGGGTCAATTTTAGATTTTTAAAATTTGACCATCTTCATCCTCTGTTGGCATAATCTTTGTAGCAGGTTGAAATTCCAACATTTTTTGAAGGCTTTGATTATTTAGTTCCATTTATTTGTGTCATAAAGCTTCCTTCCTTTGATTTTTTTAGTATGAAGAAACTTGCTTCTTGATAATGGATTGGGACTTCTAAATTCTCAAAATTTAGGGTACCACCACCAGCTTTCCACAAAAACTTTCGTGATAGCATCTTTGGAGCCATGAAGGCACTCCATGTAGTTTGTGAGGCCACCCTTGTTAAGCTTATCCCAAACCTCTGTTTGGTTCTTCCATTTCTTATAGTTCTTCGGCTCCTTTCAGTTTAGCCCACCCCCCATGGTACCTTGTAAGACTAGGTTGTCACTAGCAATAGCGGAAGCAAAACAGAGATAGTGCTGAAAAGCCAAATTCAAATTTTTTAAAGAGCCAGTAAACACGTGTCTCCACTTCACATTCTTGGTAAAGACAAGATTTTCTATAACCCTATTAATAGCTATTAATAAAATGCGTAAATTCATGAGAGCTTTTTGAGATTTTCCAAATCTGCTCGTTTGTTATGAGTCAGATCATATTCCAACTTGGCTCTCACTTCAACGGTCAAAACACTAACTTCATGCCAGGTCATGATACCCTCGACCTTAACTGCAATGTTAGCCTGCACATCCGCAGTACAGTTTGCTTCCCTGAAGTTATGCGATATGATGACATCGGTAAAAGAGTTAATAATTAAACAAGCCTCATCAATAATCACCTTGATTGACCATGATGGCTTGGTAACCCCTTTAATGTAATTTAAGATAGTCATCGAATCACCTTCGATCCACACATTCAAGGACATACTTTCATTAATTAATTTAAAATTTTGGAGAAAAGCCATCGTCTCTGCCATGTGGTTGGTCTGGATCCCAATGGGGAATGTCATGGCCACAAGACAATTTGCCTCATCATCGCGGATAATACCACCGCATCAAGCAGGGCCTGGATTCCCCTTCACTGCTCCATCAAAATTGACTTTAATCCATCCAATAGGAGGGGAAAGCCAAATGACATTCTCTCACCTGGATGGAACTTTTGCAATTGATTCAGTAGAAACTCCAACATTGAAATCTAGCATAACTCCATTGAACACATTACAGTTCTCTCTAATGCTTCTTTTAATATTTTCAGCAATCACAACCAGAGGCAAAGCATTATCATGAAAGAATCTATCATTTCATTCACGCCATAGTTTCCAGATGATATGAGGAGTGATAATGTTCCACAACAACCTATGAACAGGAGCAACTGCATTTCTCCACTGCTTGAAAAAATTTCCAGACTGTTCGGAAACACCCAGTGAATATTCTAGCATTGCAAGGTAAGGCACCAAACATCTCTAGAATAAAAACAATCAATGGCCAAGTGGAAAACCGATTCCTTTTCTTTTTTTCAAAGAAAACATCTGTTCGGCAGAATCATTCCTCTTTTTTATAGATTGTCTATGGTAAGGATCTTGTGCTGCAAAACCATCCAAAAAAAGATGTTAATTTTAGGAGTGAGCTGTTTATCCCATACCTGAGTCTAGAAGGGAAGAGGATCTGGGGGTTTTATCAAGATCTCAGAGGTCGAAGTGACAAAATAGAGACCCGAAGGAAGCTTTCCCCATATCAAATTATCCTCCTTAGAAGAGTCCACTTTCCAGACATTCAAATCTAGCATCAGAGGTTTTAGCAAGAAGTCCACCTCAGAAAGGTCGACCCAGGTCTGGTTTTCCCAGTAATCTTTGGCCCTCATACCAAATCTTTGTTTACATATATCAATAAAAGGTTGAATATTAGGAATGGAATTCAGAGGAAAATCTTTGACCCAACAATCATCCTAGAATATAATTCTCCTGCCATTACCCAAAAGCCACTTAGCACCCTTGAAAGTTGTCTCCTTAGCTTGTTGGATACTGTTCCAAATGAAAGAACCCTACACCTTCACTTTAGACTACATAAAGTCTGACATGTGAGGGAATGAAAAGAGATATAAATGTTGTTCCATTCTTTATTGTCACCATAGATATGCCAGATTTACTTTTCCAGAAGGTCCTAGTTAATAACCTTTAGAGGTTGAATCCCCAGCCCTCCCCACTTCTTCAGAGTACAAACCTTGTCCCACGCCACAAGAGCCAGTCTCTTTCTGTCTTCCACTCCAGACCAAAGAAAGTTTCTCTGAATAGATTCAATCACATCTAGAATTTTTCCATGGATTCTAAACAGACTCATGGCATATATGGGGAGGCTCTGCAAAGAGGCCTTTAGAAGTTGAAGTTTTAGCTTGGCTAAGGATAGATCCCTTCCAACCAGCTAACTTCCTATTGAATCTGTCCACAATACCTTCCCAAAAGGAGTCAAGAGGTTTCAATCCCAAAGGGAGACCAAGGTAGGTTGTAGGAAAGGTCCCAATTTCACACCCAATAATTCTTGCTATCATGTTTTGTCTTTCCTCTGAAGTATTTATAAAGTACAGAGAGCTCTTCTGCCAATTGATAATTTGACCTATAGCTAAAGAATAAATAGAAAGATCCTGTTTGATCCTTCTGGCTTCCTGGATAGTAGAGGACCCCATAATAACCGTATCATCAATGAATTTATCATGGGAGAAATCCTTAGAGGCACAAGAAGGAATAAGGACCTTTAGAGAACCTTCAGAAGCCAATTTCGAAAATAATGACCAAGACCCTCCCCTAGAATAGCAAAGAGAATAGGGGAAAAAGGATCCCATTGACGTTGCCCCCTTGTGGGCTTGAAGAAGTGGGAAGAGGAGCCATTCACAATAAAATTAGCCATCAAAGTATTGATAAGATGGGAATCAAGCTGCAGCAGTTTATCACTGAATCTAAAGGATTGGAGAATCTTAATCAGAAAGTCCTAGTCCACGCGGTCATACACTTTCGAGAGATCAAGCTTTAGCAAGAAACCATGGTTAGAGGAAGAGTGGGTAGAATGAATTAATGATTCAATATGTCTTAAGGAGATGTACTATGTAATGATTTGATTTCCTTAGATAAATGAAATTGTTTTTAATTTACAAGGTTTTGAATCATTTTTGTTCAAGGTATGTGTTGCAAAATTTAAGTGTAAATTTTATGATTTGAATGTCTTTTAAGGGGATCTGTAATATGTTTAATGATTTGAATGTCTTAAGGGGATGTTTAATAAGTAATAATTTGAACATGACTTCGGGTTCAATGAAAACATTTTTAGTTTACTTGAGGTTTGTAATGTTCATATGTTTAATGTTTAATTTTTAATCTAATTCGAATGTATAGTTTGTTCATACAACACATATATTCATATATGACCTATTTTGTTAACAATATTTAATGTACATGTGCGCACTTATCATTTTTATCTAGATTCATGCGTCATTTATCATATCTATGCATTGTATCATCCAGTGGTTCAAAGCCTAGTGTACATCATGATAGTGACCATGCATCACGAGCATCATCTCTTGCTATTCCCCATAGTAGTTAGAATCAATGACAGGAGACTATTTCTAGATTACACACCGCTCTAGTTCAGCTAGAGCAGATGCTGCAAAATACTGTTGTCCTCCCTAATTGGGAGAGGTTTGAATCCATTTGCACGAAGCTTATGAGTATGATTAAGAATTCTTAATATTACAACCCCTATGATGACACCTCCATTGATACATTTTATCAGAGCCTAGCTAGTACAGTATCAGGGATAGTTACATGGAGGGCTATTGACATGGATGTTTCTATGGCCAATGTTAAGGCCATGTTTCGACCTGATTACCTAGAGAAGAATGTTGTGAGAGCCTACGGAGTGACAAAATGTAAGGATGACCTTGTGGCCCCCTTAATATATCCCAGATGGCTAGCAACCCATCATGTATGTGGCCACAAAAGGATGAGGTTCCAATATGTTTTTGCAAACAATTGTATCCAGAATTCCATTTAGGGTATGATGTTGATTACATAGACTTTCGATGACATGCGAGTCAGGGGTGGGGCAGATTTATAGATAATTTTAGATGGCCTGATGTACCACACCCCTATTAAGAGGGTATTGGTGGGTCAAAACCTTTTGTTCCTTCCAAAAGTTTTGGAGGCCCACATTGGAGTTGGAGAGTGTGCAGCTGAGGAGGCGCACCTAGAATTGTACTCTAGCATTGTCTCCATTGCAACTCAGGTTGACCAATTATCATCTCATCATGTGGGTAGGTACATGTTATGATCTTGTAAGATCACATTTATTGATCAGTCAGATCTTTTTTATGATCCTTACATCCAATACAAGCACCCCATGCTTGTTGATATACGACGAGAGCCCGACGATCATCTGTGCACGATGATCTCCATGTTAGTCAGTGATCTCTTTGATTCTTATCAAGGGTATTCTATATTTCATGGGGTTACCCTGAGTGAGATGTCTGCATTCATTTGATGAGTGGTTGTGATGCAAAGTGGGCAGCTAGAAGTCCCAAAAGAGACATTTTTATGCTTCAAATCTCCAAACTCAAGAGATACACCACCAAGTTAGGTGTTCCAAAGGGACAAGTGCCTCTAAAATTATCACAAGTGTAGAAATGACTTGATTCTAGGTTATCACAGCCTATTCCCAATAGGGAAACCTAATCACTAGGTTCAAACAAGTCTTCAACACCAACTTTGATTAGTTGGCTACTAGGCACATATGCTAGAATTACTCAAATTCCTCATAAAGTGATTTCAAGGACCAAGGGTGACCTATACTCTAGGATTTGGTCTATTTAGATCCCTAAGGCAAGGATTCAATGATCATATTCAACATGTGCAACCCTTTGAACATAGTTGCTATGAAAACCTAGCTTCTTGCTTGTAGCCATTTTAGTTAGGAAATTGGACTTAGTTTGAAATTGTTCAACATAAACCTCTAAAAATAATAGGGATTCAGATACCCTTTATGGCCAAAGGGATTATAATTAAGCACAAAAACATGGAAATGAAAGGAAGACGGGATGACACCTAGTTTTGATATGATAATTAGGCCTGATTAGGTCTGCAATTGCACTACAAGTGCTACTTCCTTGCAAAAAATACCAAAACCAACACTTGGATCATGTGAGGGAAAACATAAGGGTCTTACACACTAATTTAGAGGTCTTGGTGAATCTTCAAAGGAAATTTATGTGGACTATCCTAATTCACTGGTTGGTGCACACATGGACATGTACACCTAGGGCATCATGGAAAACCCATCTCCCTGCAAGTTACCAAACCAAACCTGTATAATCTAAAATTACATAGACAATTATTGAATTACACCAAGGGGCATTATATTCCCATGGTGGAATCGAAGAGAAAACACATTATTAAATGAAACCCTGATTTAGGGCCTACAAACCAGGTAGCAAGAGTGAAAATCCAATAACTTGCAATGGACAGAAGATCAAGACATGAGACCAAGTGAAAAAGGAAGATAATTCATAGGGACAACTTAATGTATCATACTTTCATCCAAATTATTTTGTACCTATCCGTACCAAGTGCCTGTTTATGAATTTGCAGAGAAATGGTTGATCTTTACTGATTCTTAATGCCAAATTACCAAAAGTTAGCCTACCACCCACCTATAAGGTATTTTTTAGGAAGTCCCATTGGTTACATCTCATTTTTGTATTAACTAGCCATTTGGGAATGGATTTACAACTTTTAACCAAAAGTTGCTAAAAGTTGCTTTGACAACTTTTGAGTAACTTTGCAATATTTTGCAATTTTGCACTCTAGGTGACCAACTCGGTCCAAAACCAAATGTTATGATCCCTAATGGACCAAAACATGTAAAAAAATGAAAAAATAATAAATTAACCTATTTCTAAGGTTTGGTACACTAGTTGACCAATAGTTGACCAAGGGCTTATTAATGCCAATCTTGGGACTAGGTCTTTCAAAGATGTGCCCAGTATGAAACCTTTAGACTAACATGTCCTATAGACTATTATGGACTTGAGGGAGTCTAGGAATGCCAAAGGAAAAATTAGTTTTTCTAGGGTTCTCCTACACCATACTCCCCATGAGGATTTGAACTCAAGTTCCCACTTGAGGTTAACTGATCAAGAGTGATGACATGTTGTTTGATTTTCTCCTCTATCATCCAGGTAGAATCAATATTAGGGAGTCCCTTCCACTTGACCAAGTAATGCATATACTTATGTTTCCTTGTTTGCTTTAGCACTTTGGACTCAAGAATTGTTTCTAACTCCACTGGTTTGCTTTGTGGAAGATTTGTTACATAGTTCCCATCTTCCTCTTCCTGTGGACCCTGCACATTTGTTACATCTGAAACACATTTGTTAGGGGTGAGGTCTGCAACATTAAATATAGGAGAGATCAATAAGGTAGGAGGAAGAGAGATTTCATAAGAATTTTCACCCAGCTTATTGAGAATGGTGCATGGCCCAACTTTCTTCATGTGTAGCTTTGAGTATTTTCCCTTAGGTAGTCTCTCTTTCCTTAGGTATGCCCATACCTTATCTTGAATCTGGAAATGAATCTCTCTCCTTTTCTTATCTACATGTGTTTTTTATTTCACGGTGGACTGCTACAATGTGTCTTTTACTTCTTCCTAAACTTTGGTGATTAGCTTTGCTAGATCTTCACCTTGTGCACTCACTCTAAAATTTGAAGGTAACTCTACTAAGTCTAGAGGACCCTTGGGGTGTAGGTCATACATAGTTTGGAAAGGTGTTTTTCCTATAGACCTATTTAAAGGGTCATTAAAAGCAAATAATGCTTGGGGAAGTATCATATCCCAACTTTGAGTATACTATTTTGTGAGGCACCTTAGGAGATTTCCAAGTGACCTATTGACCACCTCTATTTGCCCATCTGTTTGTAGGTGATAGGAAGAGCTATAGGTCAGATTTGTGCCAAGCTTTTTGAAAAGAGTCCTCCAAAAATGTCCTTGAAATTTAACATCTCTGTGTGAACCTATTGTCTGAGGTAATCCCTGAATTCTTACTACTTATTTGAAGAAGAGATGTGCTATGTGTGAGGCATCATTTGTGCTTTTGCAAGGAACAAAATGCACCATTTTGCTAAGCCTATCAACTATGACAAAAATGTTATCATACCCTTGTTTTGTTCTTGGTAGATCCATTACAAAATCCATGGAGATGGACTCCCAATGTCTAGTGGGTATAGGTAGAGGCTGGTATAAGCCTTGGTTAGTGGATACCCCTTTAGCTTGTTGAAAAATGGAATAGGATTCAACAAATTTTTTGACATCCTTACCCAATTTTGGCCAGAAATAACTTCTCTTTACCAGGTTTGTTATCTTGTCTATTCTAAAGTGACCTCCCATGCCACCACAATGCTTTTCTCTTATTATATTTTTTCTCATGGAACATTTGGGGATGCATAGTTGAGCTCCTTTAAACAAAAGATTATTTTGGATCAAAAATTCAAAAAAATTAGTGTGATACCTATCTTTTAGATTTGTGCACACCTCAAAGGCTTCTCCAAAATTGGGATCCCCTACATATAGTTGTTTGAGTGAGTCAATACTTGCACTCTGAAGTTGAACTTCTTCAATCAATCCAACCCTTCTGCTAAGTGCATCGGCCACCTTGTTGGCTAGTCCCTTTTTGTGCTTTATATTGAATGCACGTATGCCTGCAATTGTTCCATCCATTTTATATGTTTAACCCCTAGTTTGTCCTGAGTATTGAAGAAAATCAATGCATGGTTATCAGTGAAAACTATAAACTCCTTAGGAAGAAAATAATGCCTCCATTTTCTAAATGATTGGACTATGCAATATAATTCTAAATCATAAGTAGAGTACTTTTTCTTTGCATCATTTAATTTTTTAGAGAATAATGCTACAACCTTACCTTCTTGGCTTAGGATAGCACCTATTGCCAAATTGATTGCATCTGTCTCCACAACAAACACTTTGTTGAAATCGAGTAGGGTTAGGATTGGATATGGGATACCCTATTCTTGAGGTATTGGAAAGCATCACTAGCCTCTTTAGTCCATACAAACTTAATATTTTTACCACCTTTAATAGTGTCCAACATAGGTGCACACACATGACTAAAATTTTTAATAAGTTTTCTATAAAAAGTGGCAAGACCATGAAAGCTTCTAGCATCACCTTAGTTCTTTGGTGGAGGCCAGTTAACAATTGAGTCAACCTTTTTAGGGTCCATTTTTAGGGTGCCTTGTGAGATGAAAAACCCTAGGAACACAAGTTCCTTCTTCATAAACATGCACTTCTCCAATTTAATCACTAACTTGTGTTGATGAAGTCTCCTCAAAACCTGTTCAAGATGTTCTTCTTTGCTATGACTGTAAATCAGTATGTCATCAAGATAGATTAAAACCAAATTTCCAATAAAATAATAAAAATCTCATTCATGAGCCTCATCAATGTGCTTGGGGAATTTCTTAACCCAAAAGGCATGACAAGCCATTCAAAAAGGCCTTTAGTTGTTTTAAATGTAGTCTTCCATTCATCCCCTGGCTTTATTCTAATTTGGTGATATCTTGATTTCAAGTCTATCTTGGTGAAGTAACAAGCATTGCCTAACTGATCCAGTAAGTCCTGCATTCTTGGAATAGGAAATTTGTATCTTATGGTGATCTTGTTTATGGACCTATTGTCTGTACATAACCTCCACTTTCCATCTTTCTTGGGTGCTAGGACTGATGGGACAACACATGGGCTAAGGCTCTTTTGAATCAGTCCTTTTTCTAATAGTTCATTGACTTGTTTTGTAATCTCTACATGCTGAGAAAGTGTCATCTTATAGGGTTCCTTATTAGGTAAGGAGGAACCAGGTATTAGGTCTATTTTATGACTGATATCTCTTAAGGGAGGGAGGTTTGTGGGCAGGTCACTAGCAGTGACATCACTATATTTATTTAACAATTCCTTAACTTCATTTGTTATGGGATCCTTATCATCAAATCTTATGCCATCCTTGGGCTTAGAAATTAGGACAAAAGCTTTAGTCTCAGGTTCCTTCAAAACTTGCAACATTTTCTTTTCACCTAAGGTGATAACAGTAGGTTCTTTCCCTATCTTAGCATCAGGCAAGGGCTTCATGGTAAAATTTTCCTCATTCTTGGTGATAGAGTAGGTGTTATTCCTACAATGGTGTGTGGAATCCACATCATATTGCCAATGTTTGCCTAGTAAGATGTGGGAAGTATCCATTTCCAATACATCACCAAGTACTTAACCTTTGAAATCTTCTATAGAAATTTCTACCCATGTTTGTTCAGTTACTAAAGCTTGTTGACCTTTGGTTAGCCAAGTGACATGGTAGGGAAAGGGGTGTGGTTTCTTAGGTAGATTTAGTTTTTGAACCATTTCAAAAGACACTAAATTTTTAGTTGAACCAGAATCTATCAGTATATTACATACCTTTCCATGACATTTGATTTTTGTCCTGAAGAGGTTCTTCCTTTGAGGTGGTTCTTGGTTTTTTGGCACTTGTAGGAAAAATTGCCTCATCATTAGACATGCTCCTTCCTCTAGTTCTAGATCCCTTGGTTTTGTGTTGTCCTCTTGATTATCCTCTTGAATGAGTCGTTTCCTCCTTTCCCCTTGATTGTTTTTATTGCTTTTCTTAGGGAATCTCCCTGCATGGTGTCCAAGTTGGTTGCAGTAGTAACATTTTAAAGGTCCATTTCCTCTTCCTACATTTTTTCTCCCTCTATTGAAGGGTCTCCTTCCTTTGAAGTTTCCTCTAAAATTGGATTCACCATTTTCTTTATCTCCTTGGCCTTGGTCAGGGGTCTTGTTGTTGCTACCACTCTCTTGTCCTCTATTCCAAGAGGTACCTCTTCCTCTCAAATTAATTCCACCATCATTTCTCATTCCCTTTCCAAAGTCTTCTTTTGTTTTTCTTTTCTCCTCTACCTTGATTTCCATTTGATAACATTTGTTTACTGATGTAGGGTAGTGTAGGCTAACTTCTTCTTGAATGGACACTTTGAGACCATTCATGTACCTTGATAAATTTTCTTCCTCATTCTTTGTTGCATTAGCCTTCATGCATAGTTTTAGGAACTCCTTAGTGTATGAGCCTACATCCATGTCTTTCTACTTTAGCTTTTGCTTCCTTCTATGGATTTGTACCCCATAATATTTAGGTACATATGTGTCCGTTATCAGTGCTATCATCTTGTTCCATGAAGTGATCATGTTTCTACTATTCTTCACCCTCTCTGTTTGGATGAAATTCCACCAAGTCAGGGATGCTCCCTTCAACTTGGATTTTTCCATCTTTACTCTCTATTTCTCAGATATGTCTTCACATTGAAAGAAACTTGTTAAGGCCTCAATTTAATCTAAGGCCAAATCTGCATTTATATTTCCACTGAAAGTTGGTAAGTCCAACTTATCATCCATGGTTATTCTCCCTATATTTAGGGCATCTATGAGGGGTCTTTGGTATATAGGTATGTTCTCACTCTAATGAGGAGTGTCATCTTCCTCTTCACTCCCTTCTTCCCCATTAGACATGTATTCTTTTCCCCTCTCTACCTTGTTCTCAAGTTCTTGAAGCCTCCTAGTCAAGGCTGCATTTGCTTCCTTTTGTTCTCTCACCATCCTTACAAGTTCTATGTTTTTAACCCTTGCAAGAATTTCTTCATCCTCAGGAGAAGACATAGATCTGATACCACTTGATGTAAAGTGGGCAGCCATAAGTCCCAAAAGAGACATTTTGATGCTTTAAATCTCCTAACTCAAGAGATACACAACCAAGTCAGGTGTTCCAAAAGGGAAAAGTGCCTCTAAAATTATCACAAGTGTAGAAATTACTGGATTCTAGGTTATCACAACCTATTCCCAATAGGGAAACCTAATCACTAGGTTCAAACAAGTCTTCAACACCAACTTCCAATAGTTGGCTACTAGGCACATATGCTAGAATTACTCAAATTCCCCAAAAACTGAATCCAAGGACCAGTGGTGACCTATACTCTAGGATTTGGTCTATTTAGGTCCCTAAGACAAGGATTCAATGATCCTATTCAACATGTGAAACCCTTTGAACATAGTTTCTATGAAAACCCAACTTCTTGCTTGTAGCCTTTTTATTTAGGAAATTAGACATAGTTTTAAATTGTTCCACATAAGCCTCTACATAAAATAGGGATTGAGATACCATTTTATAGCCAAAGGGATTAGACTTAAGCACCAAAATAAGGAAATGAAAGGAAGAAAGGATGACACCTTGTTTTGATAAGACAATTAGGCCTAATTAGGTATGTAATTGCACTACAAGTTATACTTCCTTGCAAAAAATATCCAAACCAACACTTGGATCATGTGAGGGAATACATAAGGGTCTTACACACTAATTTAGAGGTCTTGGTTAATCCCCAAAGGAAATTTATGTGGACTGTCCTAATTTGCTGATTGGTGCACACATGGACATGTACACCTTGGGCATCATGGAAAACCCATCTCCCTACAAGTTACCAAACCAAACCTGTATAATCTCAAATTACATAGATAATTCTTGAATTCCACCAAGGGGCATTAGATTCCCATGGTGGAATTGAAGAGAAAAAACAATATTAAATGAAACCTTGATTTAGGGCCTACAAACCAGGCAGTAAGAGTAAAAATCCAATAACTTGCAATGGACAGAAGATTAAGACATGAGACCAAGTGCAATAGGAAGACAATTCACAGGGCCAACTTAATGTATCATAATTTCATCCAAATTCTTTCGTACTTTTCTATACCAACTAATTATTTACAAATTTGCAGAGAAATGGTTGATCTTTATTGATTTTTAATGCCAAATTACCAAAATTTAGCCTACCACTTTCCTATAAGGATTTTTTAGGCATTCCCAATAGTTACATCTCATGTTTGAACTAACTAGCCATTTGGGAATGGATTTACAACTTTTAACCAAAAGTTGCTAAAAGTTGCATTGACAACTTTTGAGCAACTTTGCAATATTTCATAATTTTGCACTCTAGGTGACCAACTTGGTCCAAAACCAAATGTTATGATCCCTAATGGATGAAAACATGTAAAAACATGAAAAAATAATAAATTAACCTATTTCTAAGGTTTGGGACACTAGTTGAGCAATATTTGACCAAGGGCTTATTAATGCCAATGTTGGGACTAGGTCTTACAAAGATGTGCCCAATATGAAACCTTTAGACTAACATGTCCTATAGACTATTATGGACTTGAGGGAGTCCAGGAGTGCCAAAGGAAAACTTATTTTTTCTAGGGTTCTCCTACACCAGGTTGGGATATCCTCCACTGCTAGCAGCCAGAGACATGGAGATGCATAGGAAGGTACTTCCATACAGGAGGACATTCTGATACATCCTATAGCTCCGCGACAAAGTGTGGTTGTTCCTACACTTACAGAGAAGACATCTCCCCTATGATTTCAGATGGGATTCTCATCTCTAATTATGGCTGACACCATTGATGCAGTGTCCCTACACTCTTTTGAGTATACACTGGACATGCATTCCAATAGACAGATAATGTAAGAAACCAAATTTTCATTTTTTTAAAATAATTGTATATATATAGAGCTTGCAACTATATATATTTTTTAATTTATAATTTAAACATATTGTGTACATGATATTACAATGGCTCCCGCATATGGGGATTTACTGGCACCTAGTGATCTGATTCATGAGGATACATAGGTAAATTAATTTATTTTGAGAAACATGTGATTTTTAAAAAAAATTTCAAGTTTAACTGTATATTTCTAAATGAAATATTTGTTCTTGTTACATAAAATATTCTAACATGGAATTTTTGTATGTTTGTACATACCCCTTGAGTAGGTGGAGGATTGGATGTGGGCCTAGGTGGTGAGGGCACCTTAAGTTAGAGTCTAATATTGTGGATACATTTCTATGTACCTCTCGGTTTTGGTTACTTTAGAACTTATGGTGTGGACATTGATCTATTTGATACAGTTATATGTTGTGGATCTACATTTCTATGTTATTGATACATTGTTGATACATTTTGATGGTTTGGTCATTGATATTTGATACATGTGTTTAGATATAGACATTTAAATGGACTCATTTTAAAAGCTTAATTTAACATGTATTAAAATGGCATATTTATATTTAAACAAATGACATATATAAGTAATTTAAATATTGATTTACTAATTGTGCAATCAATAACATTTATATAAATAAGATATTTATCACAATTAACTTTGTATTTATAAGCAATGTATTTAAACTAAGATATGACATATATAAGGTCAATGTATATTGAAAATATAGGTCTTCATTTCAAAGTTAATTCAATGGATATAACCAGTGTATCTAAACTAATGACATATAATAAATGACTTCTATCTAAGTTTAATGAAAATCAATGAAATATAAAAAATGTACATCTCTACTAAATGTGCATGTACAATAAATGTATTTAAACTAACACATAAGATATATAAGGTCGATGTATATTGAAAATATAGGTCTTCATTTAAAATTTGATTCAATGTATATAAGTATGTATAAATCATACCTTCATGAAATAAAGGTGTTATCTATCAATTCTATGGAAACAATAATACAATTTAATCTAAGAATTGACAAATAAAGCATTTAACATCTCATGGATCTCTAAATAATATTTTCTAATAGAGCTCTCATCCTTAATCTCTACTAGTCACAATCCTAGAATGAAAAATTGATAAAGATAATACCTAAATAGCTCTCAATTCTCTCAATTTGCTATGATATTTGATTCAAATGCTCTCAAACTGATCTCCATTACGCTAAATTACTATGATATGCTCCCAATTTGCTATGAAATGGCTATAATAAGGAAGCTTTGCATTCAAATTTTATAAGATTCCTTATGCTCTCAAAATGGCTTCTATTTGTAGGATTTTCCCAACTGTAGGGGGTGGAGTTACTTGATCATGATTAAGCCATGGTTAAGTGAGAGGCTTTGAGATGATTTCAAATGCAGGGAAAATTTAAATGGTTGTCTCAAAGGTTTGGACAAAGGGACAAATTTGAGTGATTGAGATTCAAAGTTCAAAATGAGTGATTGAGATTACAAATTAGGTGTGATCCATGTGCTTTGTGTTCTCAATTCTCAATGGTTGCTCAAATTCATGTTGAAGGATATTAGGATTTATTAAATTCAATCAATTAATTAAATTAGCCATGTACGGGAATAGGTTCAGTTTGATTTTTGAATTAAACTATACAACTAATTGATTAAAATCAATTATATATTTTGATTAATCCATTTAGGCTTATATTTGATCATTTGATGTCATTGTTTATTTGATCCTTTGATTTTAATGATTTTTTCCAATTTGATTGATAAATGTCCATTTGAAATTGATTTGATCCAATTTGATAAAATTTAGAGCATTTGGAAAAGATTTGCAGATTTCCTTGATAATACGACACCTGCCCAATTTTAGGTGTCTACAAATGCCCCTCTTTGAATTGATGTGTGAAGTGCATTGATTCAAAGAAAATTTCATGTCCCGATCATTGATTCGATACTTGATTGATTGATTGATACAAAACTGATCTAATAACCTGATTTGATGATTGATTTGAAAAACTAATTTGAAATCCCTAATCTGATTAAGATTTAGAATGCCCTAGTGATAATATTTGAAATTCCAATGCCCCACATTTGATAATGTTTGATGCATATTTTGATACTATGATAATGCCACCTTAGAAATGAAACAGATTAATCTCCAAATCTGGAAAAGATGATGAAACTGATAGAAAAATAGATCCAATATGTTTTCATTTTTGAAAAACATTGATGATGATCCTGGCAAAAAAGCATTCCCCAGTGTGTAGAAAATGCAGATTAATTCAAATGAGGTTAAGCTGTGTCAAAATCCCTCCAAAATTAGGTTAATTAGCTTAAATAGGTTGAAAAACCCATTTTTACGATTTATTTTTACTTTTCACCCTTGAGTTTTTGCTATGATCCTACTGAGATTGATAGCTATGGTGGTCCCTATTCGAGAGCATCGGTTCGAGGGAGCACACCGATATCAGAGACCCTCTAAGTATGGACCTCTGGTAAGTGGTTTTGACCTTCCTAGTGCATTTATTACTTCATTTGAATAGCATTTATTACATTTGAAAATGCTTTCTAGGATAGTCTAGGTCAAATGATGCATAGCATAGGTTAAACGACATGTAGGAAGGTTAAATGTCGCCTCTGGATTGGGAAATGATGCCAATGCGTAGAAAACTGCCACTTAAGATTAGGGTAGAATTTTTCATTTGCTCAATTAACTACCGTGTATAAAATCCTAGGTTAAAAATACTACCTATTAGGTTTAAAATGCCATGTAGGAAGTTGAAATGTTGCGTACACTGTAAAGTGACACCTCCAATGAATCAAATCATGTCTGTCAAAGATTAAATGACACTTATCATGAAATAACGCGTACACTATGCCAAGTGATGTCTGTTATGAAAATTGAATGATAAACCTAATTAAGGAAGCACAAACTACTCTTTGATTGATCGTCTCGATGACCAGATTGATTTCCAAGATGTGTTCTAGTAATCCAAACAAGTGATTAGGATATTAGGATAATCATAAAAATGGATGTATGATTTGTCAATATGATAGGATAGAAAACTGATTGATAGGATAACTGATCTTATTGGTCCATTCTCAAGATATAGAGTTAGGAACAATAAGTTGATGCGCTCAAAAAGAGAAAAGGATTGATTAAATTGTTTTGATTGACTTAAAATGATCCACTGATATAATGATACTGATATAATTACCTTGATTTGTAAAACATGCACATTTTCATAAGTTATATGTATGGAATCTAGTGTCTTGGATTCTTGACTTATCCGATGAGTTGATGGATCTAGAGTTACACATTATAGAGAAGTGCAGATTGAGTTTCCTTCTCGAGCTTCCTCGATTCTAGCTGACTCGGGGTTTACTGCCAGTTGTGGCAGAGCGTTGGCACTCTAACCATAATACTCTTCACCTTCCACTCGGTGAGATGACTATCACTCTCGAGGACGTCTATAGATTTCTCTGCATCCAGAATCGAGGAGAGCGGGTGTATTACAACCAGGTTTACGATGGTAGCGTATGTAGATGCATTTTTGTTGATGATACAATCAATAATGATACGATCACATGGGAATAGTTTTCTTCATTTCCCACTTTTCTAGCAGTATTAGGTACCGTGATAGGAGGTTTACTACTTCCTGATAGACAAGGTCGTGATTTCTCATTTCGCTGGGGTCAGATTTTGGAGGATTTGATTGCACATCTTTGACAATTTGATTGGGGTTCATGTGTGTTGGCACAGCTTTATCATGATTTGCATGAGCTTGTATATAGAGCAAGTGCAAATTTATCACCTGGTGCTATATTATTATAGTTATGGACCTGGGAGTACATCCCTATGACAAGACCTATAGAAGCTCATGTTCGAGGCTGAGGATGGTCGTATTCCTTTTTGTATGATGGGATGGTTTTCCAGCATCATCTAGGAAAACTTGAGTCTTGGCTTCGCATGATTGATGACATCGATCAGGTCATCTGGAGACCTTACCTTGGATGTGAGGGATGGTGGGAGGATTATGATGAGCTTCCCTATATATTTTCCCCTCGGTGGATGATTGGTTGATCACCACTTTTTATAGAGAGATTATTCGTTGGGAGAGTTTTGAGGGAGTATGGCCGAGTGTAGGATATGGCCTTATACACATGAGTATAGGTTGGGCGGTCCATGTGGGGAGCACAAGTTGATTATCAGTTTGCATGCACTGAGATTGACATATTAGGATTCATTTGGTGGGATATGATGGATCATGTTGCTAATGCTAGGATGTCTGTAGAGTACAGAAAGTGGTTTTCTCGCCACATATTCACTACATTTACATATCATGCAAAGATGATTCCTGATATGGATGATATATCTGATGATGATGGTAGAGATGGCTGTGGTAGAGGTGGTGGGAGAGGACCGAGACAACAAGCTCCTAGAGGACCGAGACAGCGAGCTCCTAGAGTACCGAGAGCTCCTAGGATTCATAGAGATGTAGGAAGAGGATGAGTGGGACCTCAGATGTGGGGTGGACATGTTAGGGCTAGGGGTGGTGGTTTTAGATATCCAAGATAGAGATAGGGACATGGACAGGGACAGGTTCAGCCCAGACTAGCTGCAATATGGGGACATCAGAGATAGCGATAAAGAGATGGGAGGCAGGCACATATAGATGTTGTGAGATAGGTTCCAGGAGCACAGGCTCCTCCATAGGTTTAGGTTTAGGCATAGTAGGTTCCTCCTTTATAGGCACAGATTTTGACACAACATGTGCCTCCTCAGATTCCAGTGATACCATAGATTCCATTAGCACCACGAGTTGGATTATAGGCATCACATGCACCAAAATTTCCTCAGGTGATAGATGCCTTGACACTAGATGTGAGGACCTTATAGACTAGGATGACATCAGTGGTTGGTCAGATTGATCAGGTGGCTACCATGATACAACAGTTTATGGCAATGATGGCACAGATGCGTAGTGTAGCTAGCACTAGACATGTACCACCAACTACACAAGATAGATTGGATGACAGAGATCCCAATGGGATAGGTGATGGATAAGGTGTAGGTATAGGTGCCCCTGCTGGGTCTTTAGATAGATTGGATATTGATCCACTGGATATGCATTGATGTATCATATTTATTGTTTTGGATTGGGACTTTGATGATGTATCATTTTGTTGATGATATTGTATCTTGATATACAGATGTTATGGATCTTTTGATGGACATTTATGTGATGATCTTCCTTGATTCCCATGATTTATTTATGGTTTTTATGTGAGATTTCTTTTATATGTAGATCTATATGATGTCTCTGATGCATTTACTTTTATTATGCTATGGATACAATTTATCTTATATATGACATAGATAGATGGATAAAAATAATTTTATGCAACTACTTCTATATGCTTCTCTAATTTTAATGATGAATGTAATGATTAATGCAATGTAATGATAAATGAATGCAACTAGCTTTTGTGGATTTTGATTTATGAATGTATGCAACTTGATATGAAATGCACTTTTAGAATGGATGTCAAATTATTAATGATTAATGCTTCTTTTCTTTTGATTTTATTGATATAATAGATAATGACTAATGATTAATGCTATGAATGAATGCAAAAGATAATCTCACCTAATTGATTTGAACAAGGATAATTGATAATTGAACCCCCCCCAAAATTGATTAACCCCCTTTAACTTGGAAAAATCCTCTAAACATGTGCAATGAAAATCTAACATGATAATGCAATGCAATGAAACTAATTGTCACTAGATTTTTGCGAAAGAACTATAAAAGAGATATATTATCATCATTGAGCATTGTGGAACTAGGAGCAAGTAAAATCATCATTGACGAAATCATGATGATATGAATATTGCTTTCATCACTTTGGTAACCCCTTGAGAAACTAGTACAACCCTCACTAGTTGAATAACCAACTATGGGAGTATGAATATCGGTTTCATCAGATTCAATGTTGCAAGTAGATTTTGGTATTAAGATATGGCAGATCTAAATAGCCAAGGTATCCATTTGCGTAAACAAACAAAGGTTAATCCTCCTTCCTATATGAAATTCCTCGATTATTCTTTGATGACCATGTATTTAGACAAATTCACACAGGTTTGTGGATCTTCCTCAAAACACTCACTCAAAACCAAGAAAATATTGTGTCTTCATCATTGCCAATCTAGTTGAAACATCATTGATTAGCTAAAAAAGACATAAAAAAATGCAATGAATATCATCAAAAAGATTCAAGTGTTTTGTATTGTATCAAGATTTTCAAAATAATTCCAAACATTCTGATCATTTGGGTTTTGTCAATTTTTAATCCTGATAAAATAAGTCAATGAAGTTCAAGGATCAAGTTTCTAGGTCAAATGCTTGGGTTTGAACAATGATATCCATCAAAGTTTCAATAATATCTCTCCTCTGAAATTCTAAATATCTACCTCTGATAGGTGATCAAAATGTAACAGTTCTGAATCTGTTTGTATGAAAAACCAATGTTTTGCCCCCAAGTGATAAATTTAACCATGTGAAACGTGGGAAAATGAAACCTAGTATGCAACAATGCAGCTGAGAGAATTTATTATGACTATGCACAAATGATGGATGTAATGAAGGATATGTACAAATGGGATGATGAAAGGAAATATGTACAAATGCAACAAGGAAAGACCTAAGGGATCAAAAAGCACATGTTTTCTAGGTTTTCACCTTTTGGATTTATTGCTCTTTTTTCTTTTATTTTCTTTTTTTTCTACCAAGGCACCTATTGCAAGGTTTTCACCAAGGCACTTTTTCAATTTTTTTTTCTGTTTTCTTTTTTTCAAATTTTTCTTTTGATATCATCAAGGTGCCTATTTTCTAGGTTTTCACCAAGACAACCATTTTTTTTTTTGAATTTTTTTTCTTTCTTCATGCTCAATTTTCTCCTTTTTCTGATATTTTGTTTTTTCATTATTTTTACTTTTGATTTTTCTCATGTTTTTGGATTTTGAATTTTGAATTTTCTCATGTATAAATATTAGATGTTGAAATCATTGGATACATACTCATTTAATACTCTTTCCTCCTATACTCTTTCATCTAATCAGGTATGAAACTTCTTTAAATGGATTTTGTTGATATGCTCTTGTAATTCATCACCCTTGCAATCAACTAACTTGTAAGTTCCCGTTCCAAAAGAGGAAGTAATAACAAAGGGTCCAAGCCAATTTGCTTCCCATTTTCCCTTCTTTTCCCTATCTTCCTGGTTTTTAGGGTTTTCTCGTAACACTAAGTCTCCCACTTGAAAGGTTCTTAGTTTGATATGCTTGTTGTAATTTCTTGAGATTCTATTCTGATAGACCTTCAAATGTTCATAGGCTTGTGTTTGGTGTTCCTCCAACAATCCCAATTCTTGAAGTTGGGTGACCGTATAATCCTCATCATTGATTAATCCATGTAAAGAGACTCTTAAGGATGGGATTTCAACCTCCAATGGTAAAATAGCTTCTGCCCCATAGACTAAGGAAAATGGTGTAGCTCCAGTAGGTGTTTGGATGCTAGTTCTGTATGCCCACAATGTCAGGTTTATCTGCACATGCCAATCTCTTCCTGACTTATCAACTAATCTCTTCAAGATTTTGAGAATATTCTTGTTCGTTGCTTTGACTTGTCGATTACCTTGGGGATACTAAATGGAAGAAGAATGGTGTGTGATATTAAAAGTTTCACAACGTTCATCCATGTCTTTGTTCTTGAATTTTTTTCTGTTATCTATGATGATGGCATGAGGAATACCATATTTTCAAATGATGTGATTAAGGATAAACATTGAAATCTATTTTCCTATGGCAGTTGTAAAAGGTACGGCCTCTACCCATTTGGTAAAATATTTTGTTGTTGTAATGATATATTTATGACCATTGGAAGAAGGTGGATATATCATTCCAATAAAATCAGAACCCCATTGGTAAAATGACCCTGGTGTGATAAAAGGATGCAATTCTTGTCAGGTGCATGGATCATGTCTCCATGGTATTTTCATTTCACACACATTTTGACAAAGTGGAAAGCATATTTTTCTAAGGTTTTCCAGAAGCACCCCATGTGAATGATTTTATTAGCTAAATTCAACCCACTCGAATGTGACCCAAAAATCACTTCGTGAATGTCTTTTAAAGCTAATCTCAATTCCTCTTCCTCTAGACACCTAAGAAGCATTCCGTCAAAACCCTTATGATACAATGTGTCTGATAGGATGGTATAATGAGCGGCTTGTCTTATAAAATGTCATTTTTGGGCACGAGTTTGGTCAATAGGTAAAAACTGGTCTTTAAGATAGGAATAAATTGGTCCATACCAAGGTGAGTCATGTCCATCAATAAGGGTAACAATTTGGGTGTCGGGTAAGTCAAAAGCCATTTTTACCAACTCTTCCACCAAGAATTCATACGTCGCATTCAGATCAGGCATTTGGAGTAATGAAGCCAAGGTAGCTCCATAACATCTGTAGCTCTATTTTTGTCTCTTGGAATTTGCTCAAATGTGATTAAGGCAAAGTATTTCTTCCAATCCTCTAACATTCTTGTTGGAAATAATGGGAAGTAACTTACTGAGAGGGGAGGGGTGAATCAGTACCTCTAAAAATTTTAGTACCTTACACAATTTATCATTAGCAATCATTCAATTATGATTTACCAACCATTACTGTTATTCTTTCTTATGTATCTAATGTTTGTTCACAATCTTTAATAGTTTTCAATCATTCATAGAAAAATTCATGAAATCAATAAACACATAACACAAGATATGGTATCACAGAAAACTCCTGTTAGGAAGTAAAAACTGCGGTGGGGATGGCACCCACAAAAATTCACTATCTGCAGAATGGAAGGGAGCCGATTAAGGATCACAATTTGATCACTTTTGATGATCTACCCTATTAAGAGTATTAAGGTGGAGACCTGTTAAAATCTACTCTAGTAAGAGCTTTAGCAATTCTTATTTAAGTGTGCACTCAGTTATGATATTTACAATAGGACGGTTAAGCCAACCTTTCTTGAAAGGATTTCATTAGTGTACTGCACTTGTTAGAATGAGTACAAATGTTGACCTGACTGTATGCAATCTACTATTTCTGATTTAAAGATCCATTAAAGCCTTTACAATAATAATATCACCTTAAGTGATTGATGAATACCTTTTCTCTGCTTGTCGGTAGCCTCTGTTCTGTTCTTGAAAACTGATTTGAATCTGTTTGTGTTCTTCTGCATGAATTCTCTATCTTGTCTTTAGTTTCTCTTTGTGGCTACTTTCTTCATTGAACAACTTGTATTCACAATGGATTGAGCACCTATTTATACAAGTATTTGACCTATCTTGGAATTCATGTATTACAATGTTAACTCTTAGATCCAAGGTTTACAACTTGACCTTGATCTTTAGTTTGCATGTTTTAAAATAGTAAAACTAATTAAAACAATCATGATTACATTGCTTCCTACGCACATAATGGATTTAAAATCAAATCAAGAAGTTATAAATACAACTTCAGTGATTTATCTGACGTGGAAAGTCAGATCCACTTTTTGTGGGATGTAACTGACTGTTGGTTCTTGGTTGTCAGTTGAACTTGCAGTCTGTCGGCATTCCTTCACTAAACTGTTCATCAAGTTCCCTGTATCTGTCAGGTTCCTCTCTTTGTTGTACTTTCAGGTAGCACTTTTGTTACTCGTCGGGTATCGTTTACCTTTTGTTCATCGTGTAGCACTCAATAGTGTTTGTCGAGTAACCTTGGCATCGGCTAGTGTTGTTCCCTATCTGTCAGTGTAGAGTAAACCGATGGTGCAGATCATGTTTTTCCTCTAAGTATACTAATGGAAAAATATAATGCCTTCAATCTCCCCCTTTGACATTAGTATCAAAAAACTGATATGTGCATAATACTGAAATTATTACACCATGTTTATATCTTTGTCATAATATGACTCCCCCTTACTGTGTGCATTGGTATAGTGTATGAATATGTACATGTATACTATTTTATTTCTTTATGTACATTATTTCCCCCTCTTGTTTACTATACATATAATTTCCTCCTTTTAACTGAGGTGATGTACATATCTAATTCCCCCTTTCTTGATACTGATGATCAAAATGTACAACTTACAATATGTCAAAATGGTGACAAAAATGTGTAACTTAAAATGTGTCAAATACGTTAGAATGGGTAATTTTGATATCTTCCATTAGTTTCTTCCAATTTTCTTTCAACTGTTATAGGGCCATGTGTTGCAACTCTAGTCTGGCATGCATATCATAAATGCTGTCTAGGACAAACATTTCAGGGGTGGCAATTAGAGTACTTTCCTGTTTCATATTTTGTTGCAGGAGTGTTAGTGTCAATAAGAGCTTAACTTGGAGCTCATTGACCTCATCTCTGTATTTCATCTCTGCAAACTGAATGTCCTATCTTTGTTTCCTAGCCTGTATGATTTGTTGATTGTGCAATTTAAGTGCTTCTTCTATGTTGGCTAGATTTTGTGCACTTTACTAAAGATCAGCATCTATTTTTGCTATTTTGTCGGTATACTCCTTAGTGATTTGATCTAAAGTGCACAATTTATTGATTAAGGTAACAACTTTTGATAAAATTGGGTCAATTGTACTTACCAATTCAGATAGCTTGACCTTTTTCAGTGCAACTTCCTAGCTTATCTTCTCTGGGAGCTTGAATTCATACTTTTGTTCAAGTCTCTCTTCCATTGTCTTCTCAACATCGGTATTCTAAGATGTTATTGCTTCTGTGAGTATGAACAGCTGATCAATAATTGGAGCTTGTTGATCGATATCTATGTCTGGTACAATTTGTTGAAGTATCTCTCTTGCTACTTCTAGTACCTTGGCCTCTTTTGCCAGTCTCTTCATCTTGTCTTGAATGGATTTTCTCTCACAGAGCTTTGCATATTTTGTCAATGCTATCAAATCTAATGTTCTTGGATCATAGACTGGAATCTCAATGATTTCATCCAGAGTTACTGGACTTTTATTCATTCCTATCTTCTTCTTTGAGATTTGAGGGGATGCAGATGTATGAACTACCATAGCTAGTTCATTTGTTTGCTCTGAATTGCTTGGGGAAGGTTTTGTTGATGATGCATCTTGTTTTTTCTACTCTGTGGGCACCTATCGGTTATGTGAAGACGTCTCTTCATTAACCTTGGGTATTTCTGTAGGATGTGCTCTGGATTTCTTTTCAATCTCATCCTTCTTTCCTTCTTCACCTTTCTCTGAAGGCTTGTCCCTGTTTCCTTTTGAGTGTTTTCTTTATTCTGATCAGTAGATGCATTATTCTGATCATCAGTTGCAGCTTTCTCTGCAGTAGTATCTATTGTCCCTTTGGCTTCTTCATCACCCTTGTCTTTGGGTGTGCTTGTTTCTTTTTTAGTTGATCCCTCATTGCCCTCTAGTGTGTTTATTTCCTTCATTAGGACAGGCATGTTACTTTGAGTTGGGGCTTGGGCTTTGTTAGTATTGGTGTCCTATTTGTCAGTTAGTGCCTTGTCATTTGTGATATCCACATCCTTTTGTATATCTTGTGCAGGGTCTTGCACTATTGGGTGCATGATTGATGTGTCCTGCATTTGTTCATCAACAATGTCAACTATCTTGCCATCTAATGTCTTCAGTACTTGATGGCTTTGTTGATCCTTAAGTGTGATAAATATCACATCATCTTTCTTCTTTGGATCATTTTCGGAATCATAGTGAGTGATATCTTGGATATTATCATTCATGCCTATATCTAAGTTAATAGGCTCATCATCACTTTCTTGGTTGCCCAGAGCAATATGCTGAGGACTTGCATTATCTATCTCCTCCTCTCTATGAGGTGTGTTTGTGAGAAGTAATTTCTTATCAACACTTTTTGACTCTACTGATAGATCAGAGAGATGTCTCAATTTTGTTTCTATCATTGATTCCAGTTCTATAAACTTGTTCTCTAGTACTTTGTAAGCCCTTATTTTGGCTACAAATTTACTTGAGTGTTTCTTTAGTTCATCTTTTATCTCTTCAAATTTGGATTTAGGAGGCATCAGTCTCACAAGAACTCTTTCTCTTGCTTCTCTTTCTGTTTGTAAGGCATATGACCACTATTGGTATACCCTTTTACCTAGCTCTTTAGGTATTTTATTTATAAATTCAGCAGGGGCATACTTGTTTTTAATCATTGATTTTATGACTACTTCTTGTATTTTATTTTGATCCTCTGGATTCAGTGTATCCCATTGCCTGATCTTTTTATCAGTCATTATGCCATGGGTAGTAATTGATTTGGCATCTTCATCTACCGTTTGGTTTCTAAAGTTCTTCTTTACTACATCTAGTTCATCATCTTTGGTGTCGTCCAAGTCAGCCTGTGTCCTAAAAAACCTTTTTCTCTTCTTTGGTGGTGTGGTTTTGACAGGTTGTTGTCTTGTTCTTTTTGTTGGCTGCTTCCTCATATAGGTCCTTACTTGACCTTTCTTGAGTGGTTTTGAATCGGTAGCTACAGTCTTACTTTGTGTTATTTTCTTCTTTGCAGGAGGTGGAGATGGAGGTGTATCAGATTCAGTAGCCTATGTATATGATTTATTTTCTTCTATCTCTTTACCGATGGTACCCTATTCATCGGTTTCCTCCTGTTGATCCTGCTCTTCTTCTGAGATCGATAGAATCTTCTTGAGATTCTTAATCATTTTATCTTTCTTGTTTATAATATTATTGACTTCTAGGCCATGTTTTATTTTATATTTGGCCTCCTCATATGTACCAAACCTTGGTTGTTTCCTATCAACGGGCTCATTGATTAGTGCCTCAATTGCACTTGTAGCTAGATCAATATTGATCTCATAGTCTAATGGTGATAACCAAGCTGTTCTTGGTACAAATAGTTTGATATGTTTGAAATCTATGTCTTCCATGAAACATATCTAATCTTTGTGTTTTTCAACTAGCTATTCAGGAATCCTAGTTCTTTCCATCATCTTTTCCATGAACTCAAGGAAGTATGCAGACATGACAGACTCAAAGTTGTCTCCTAGTGACTTAATCAGTTCACTAATCTGTTGGGTTACCGGTTTGGTAGAGTCCCATCCAATATTTCCTATTGAAGGAAAGTATTCCTGAAAATAAAAAAATATACACATGATAAGTGATCCAAACTTACATGTGTTTCTCTTTGCAGACCTGATTTTGATCATATTTTCATGAACTTGTTTTAGTAGGATCTCAAATAGATCCATCTAAATTCCTTTTGTTACAATCTTGTAAGTTGTGCTTACTACTATTGCAGAAATGTTGTAAGTTGTGCTTACTGCTGTTGCAGAAATGTTGTTCATTCTGCTAGCCTAAAATTTTTTGTAACCAATAACACATGCACCAAATTTTAACTCTTCGTCGATGATTGTGTTTACTTTGAGACCTCTGGTGCCTCCTTCTACACTGGTGATTTTTGTAACTTATTTCATGGATGGATGTTTGTGTTCCTTAGGCTTTTTGGTTATCGAATAACCTTTGACAACATGAAGAACATCCTTTGTTATTTTTTTGGGTTGGTCTAGCCATAGTTTGTTGTCATGCATCCTACTCAAGACTAACTTAATCCATTCTATCTTGAATTCCCTCAGGAAATGTAGGGCATTGGTTAACCCTTTGACCTCCAAGTGTTTGTGTTCTTCTTTTAGTTTTCCTTCAGCATCACATAGCTTCATAAAAGCTTCATCCATTCCTAGATCACCTATCTCTGCGATCTTGCAGTGAATGTAAGACCTAATGTCTTCTATGAGAAAAATCCTAGGCAGAATTTTTGAAAATGCGCCAGCTTCATTGGGTTTCGATACAATCTCTGGATAGATCTTGTATTTAGGGTCTACACATGTGTTGTTTTTGATTAGTTTCACCACACTCTTCTTTTCATTCTTCAACTTAGCAGTTCTTGATGTAGTTGCCATTGTTTTACAAGTACTTAGGGTTTTCTTGAAATTAGGGCTTTTCTTGAAAAAACAATGACATAGATCTTTCAGTGTCTTTGGTACTTACTTCCATTCGTAATAGTGATGAGGAATCTGTTCTTTGTGTGCTAAATCGATCTGTAGACACTTATGCTTTCTTCTCTTTAATTGCTTTGATGTCGCTCTGCTTTCTCTTCAAATCGCGGATGAAAAATGAAGTTGTCACGTCGACTATTTATAGACTTTTTGACCTAAGTCTTTGCAATAAATGCTCAACAACTCGTCGGGATGAGAGGAAGAGTTTCATCGGGAGGATGTTTCCAATCATTCTCGGTGAAGATATGATGCTTAGTGCAGTTGTTTAACCACTTTAATTTTACCGACAGATATTGGTGTTCTGTCATGACCACTTCTAAACTTTGTCATTTTACTGACGGTTGTCGGGTTATATTGGCAGTTTACCATATTTACTAGTGGACTGACAATTCTCAGTAAGCGTAAAAAACTCATTATTGTGTTCACCAATGATTTTTGGTAAGTGTTTACCGATGGTGTTGCATTCTTAGATTAGTAACAAGTAAAGTAGTATGCATCTTTGGTTCATACAGATTTTGATTATTTATCAATTTATATAATGGAACTGATGCAAAAAAATAACTTGGTATAGTGCAATTCCATACTTACTTGTTCAACTCAAGTGGGGTTGGTGGTGTCACCGGATGCATTGAATAGGGTGTCACCATTTGCATTGCTTGGTCCATCTTCATTATTGCTTGAAGCTGTTATCCACATTTTGTCTCTTTCCCTCTGGATATCTTCAATGGTGTTACCATTGGGATATGTGCTTGTTTCTGTCAACCTGTCTTTGCAATCTTTCTTGAGATGACCAACTTTATGATAGTGTAAGCATGCCATTTTGGGGTTTGACCAGCCTCTAGACCTTTTCGTCCATGCTCTCATGCACTTTGTAGTGATGGGACCATATCTACCACATGCTGTACAGTTTGTCCAAGTTTTGTAATCCCATACATATTGATTACCGATTCTCTTTGGTTGATAAGGAACTTCTTTACCTTTTGGCTTCCATGCTTGCCATTTCTTTTTCCAGCATTCTTTAAATGTGTGCCCATTCATCTTGCATGTAGGATAGCATTTTTCCATGTAGGTTTCCTTCTTGGGCTTTTCTATCTTGCTCTTGCATTCATAAGCCTTATGTCCTTTCTTGTTACATTTATAACAGAATCCTATGAATGAAGATGTAGGTGTAGATTTAGGAGTACCTTTCATTTTACCTCTGCATGCATTTTTTGTGTGCCCTTACTTTCCACAGTATTTACGTGTTAGTTTTCTTGGTCTTAGATTTTTGTAGACATTCTTTGGATTTGATGATTCTCCATTTTTGGTAAAGCCTATACTGCTGTTGTTGTTGACTCTTCATTGTCCTTCAAGAAAGTCATCCATTCTTTTATTGCTTTCTTCAGCCTTTCTGATAATCTCATTGTGTTTTTGTTGAATTCTAACCTCATGCTTTATCTTTTTATTTTCTTCTCTTAGTTCACCGATAATCTGTATTCTCTCAATGAGTTCCACATTTATTTTGTTTGCTTCTTGACTATTAAGGATAATCTAATTTGTGAGATCATGGTGATGCTCATCATGTCTTTGAATTTCCATTTCCTTTTCCTATAGTTTCTCTAAAGCCTTCCTTCTATTATCAATAACAAGTATTCTCTTTGTTTCAGCTTGTCTGGCAGAACTCATCACATCAATCATTCTTACCATCTGGGTCTCTTGACCAATTTGCAGCATCTTTATTTTCTCTTTCAGGTGTAGGTTGATCTCCTTTATATTTTTGATGTTCTCTTCTGATGTATCTGATATATTACTGGCATTTGGTCCTGAAGATTTAAAGAAATATGGAATCTCTTCTTCTTGATAGTCTTTTTCATTGTTCCAGGTAGCCATACCTTTTCTTTCATCCAACAACTCTCTCATCTTGATTCTTGCTTCTTTATATTGTTCATAAAACATCTGTATCTCAAGCTTTTTTTTCTCAATATTCTTATCAAGTTTGCACTTCTCTATTGTATGATCTTTTCTCTTAAGCCTTTAAGATTTTCTAGAAGATACTTAGCTCTGATACCAATTGTTGGAATTAATGGGAAGTAGTACTGAGAGGGGAGGGGTGAATCAGTACCTCTAAAACTTTTAACACCTTACACAATTTATCATTAGCAATCATTCAATTCTGATTTACCAACCATTACTGTTATTCTTTCTTATGTATCTAATGTTTGTTCACAATATTTAATAGCTTTCAATCAGTCATAGAAACATTCATGAAATTGACAAACACATAACACAAGATATGGTATCGCAGAAAACTCATGTTAGGAAGTAAAAACTGTGGTGGGGATGGCACCCACAAAACTTCACTATCTGCAGAATGGAAGGGAGCCGGTTAAGGCTTACAATTT
>MU225872.1:476842-488140 GCA_018584345.1 Thuja plicata | reverse complement strand
TATTTTTAATCAAAACTAGAAATATATAAGCACTAATAGTCAAAATAGATGAAAAGAAAATAGTGGAAATAAAGAAATATATGAAAAGAAAAGAGTAGAAATGTATCATGAATACCAATATTATTGAAAATTCGATCATTCACAATTAAGTATGAAGTAAGTCAGGATCTAGGCAATGTGGCCATAAAATCACAAAAATGTCAATATCAATGTGGTCAAAATGTTGATTAGAATATGCGTAGAAAATAGCAAGAGATCAGAGGCAATGAATAATAGAAGTTCCATAAGGAAAACATAACTTTATTCGATAAAAAGAAAAGAATATTAGTTTCTTGGAATAAAGAGAAGCAATTGAATGTGAAAGAACACTAAAAATAGTCTATTATGTAATAATTAATACATCTAAATAATTATATTTATAAAGAAATTAAAATTATCTTGGGGTGGTTCTATAAAACATTCCTTAATTTTTACTCTCTGACTTAATGACAACTATTCCTCTATGCAAATGTTTATGCAACTTATTTATTTAAAAAACACTAAATCAATATTATCTCAAAAACTTCGTGGTCAAATCTTAAAAAGGCTACTGAAATCACATTGTGATTACTGAAAAAGTAAAAAATCAAAGATTCCTCTTCATCTTTTCATTCTTTGAATTATAAGGATTTTCATTGTGATTTTGAACCACCAAAACTCAAATATCATGAACCATTCATTAAAATTATGTCTAAAGATAGAAAATTTACATCTTCCAAGATGATTTAGAGCAATTGAAACTCATCTCCATCATCCAGAGGTGACAAAAGATTAAGTTCCAAGGCCGATGAAATCTTGCCACTACAACCCTTTGCTTTCATCTCCAAATCTATGACAACTGACAAACTATCACAATCACTCTAAAAGATTCACATTTGGGCTCCCTCCTCACAAAATTCCCATCTACAAGAAGAAGAAACTAGATCTTGATCACTAGAATGAAACAAGAAACATTGTCTATTGGAAACTTTGAGAGAAAAATAGAATCGTTACAACACCTGGAGTGCTAATGATTTTTGCAAATAAATAGATCAAAATAGCACTATGCTCCTATCCCTTTGTATAATAGGTGCCTTGTTATCCCCCTCACAAATTTTCATCTCTTCATCACTTCATGAGTTCTTGCTATATTAATGAAAGTTAGGGCAGTGGAAGTGAAAATACAAAAGCATTCCAGCTCATTGATTTCATATCCTATTGCTAAAGATTTGATTTTGTAAGATTTGATTCTTTATTGCTGGAAGATTTTATTCAAATTCATTTTTATTGGCAAGTACAAAAAAAACATCTTACTTAATTACTTGATTGAAAAACTGTTTAACAAAAGCAAGAACCCAAAAACCATTTTAGGAAAACTATTTTGGTGTGAGATAGGTATTAGTGAAAGCTCGTAGTATCGGCTAACTATTGGCTAATAACTAACACTTGCACCTAAGGAGGTTCAAGGGATAAGTCGATAGGAAATTATAAGGAAAATTTAAATGTGAAAAAAAAAATTATATTTTATATAAAATATAAATTTTCTATATTAGTTAAAATATTAATAAAACAAATTATAATTAAATCAATTCTAATATGTTTTAGTATTTATCCTTTCATAAAAATAATTAGAGCTCATGCACAAAATAGATTTAATGAAATAAAAATAAATCGATTGTCCTCAACCATTGTGAGAGACTTGAGCAAGAAGATTCAGGGCATAAGCATTCATCAAGATATGGAAGGTTTGATGGATTGCTAGATATTGGAGTTGTGAAATCTTCAATAGACATGCATGCAAAATGTGTAGATATCAACCATGGTGCATTAATAATATAATATAATTGGATTTTATTTCATGGAATACAATAATTTAATGGTAAAACATTTATAATTTATTCAAAATGATTTTACAAAACCTCAACTCAAATTAGAAAAATTAAAGCAAATACACTATGTATAAACTTAAAAAGAAAGAGGAGGCATACAATTAAGCTACAACCATGGTTTTTTGGATTAGGAGTGGAAAATTTTAAGATCGTATGTTCCCTATAATTGATCCTCATGCACAATGGCTAATTTCATTCGTCAAAGTTTGCATATTGCAAAGAGAGTAAGGCAAGTTGAATACTTGTCTCTATTTACGGTCCAATAAAGAAATGCAAGTCATCTACTACAATATTCTTTCCTATTCATCCATTATTTTGGCAAAATAGAATGAATGGTCTTCAAAATTGTGGAAAACCATCAATAAACATATGCACATTTAATCAACAAGTTTATTAAAACAATAGAATAGTTTGTAACGTACTGAAATAAATTTATTTAAGGCAATCACCATAGGAACTTTTTAAGGCAATCTTTATGTATTTGATTCTAGACTCCACGCTAAGGTCTACATCATCAACAAGATTGGACAACATGGAGTAGTTGTACTAATCATTGACTAGCTCTCAGAACCAAACAAATATCAACTTGGGAATGGCTGGTAATGCAAGGAGAACATTACCTAGTGTGCTCTAGAAGTTACCACCATGAAGGGGATTGACGCTAGCATAGTCTAAGAGGGAATTTTTTTTTATGGGATTGATTTCTATGATCATAGCAGGTGTGGTCATAGACGACTTCACTTTGAGAGCCCAGCCACAATGTGGATGATTTCATCTATCATGTGTTAATGAGAGTGTTGAAATATTGACTCTCGCAAATAGGCAAGATGTTAATCAATCATATATCTCATCGGGTAAAGACATGAATAGGATTGTTATACAACACTGAATAAAGATTAATTAGGTTGTAAAAGAATGGTAATTTGTTCATAGGCTAGAGGTACATTAACAAAAAAAATTAAAGATTATTAGGATTTATTAAAATATGTAGGTAAGTTACAAAATCATAATCAATTATTTAATTGTTTAAATATATATTATTTAAGTAGAACAATCAATTGTAAAGCTATATCTAAATAATTTGAATGAAACAAAAAGAATAATCTACATATAATAAAAAGAAGATAATGGTTATTTGAGTGAAATATTACTTGGTTGAATGTTTGACGATAGGTTTCTTTTTTATTTAATTAATCTTGTTTCTTAGTATGAATTTTGTTGCTACAACTGGTATGGAACAACTAGGACTCAAATCTAGGACCTTCTTATTTTCTATTGGAGTTCTCTCCCAATAGAGATATTGGCCCCTTTGTGGTTCCTTAGCCAAACAATTGTCTCAGAAACACATAGAATTGGACTGCTATTTAAGGATTGGACACCCTAAATGGCTGGTAAGTAGATTATTTAGTCTCATTTAATTATCGATCAGGGACATAAACTTGGAATGGTGTTCGCAAAGTATATGCTTCAAACTCCCTTGGTTCTCATGGGTAAACCTATGGAATCAAAATACATTACGCTTCATGAATCTATGCTATCTCAATTGAATACAATTATGCTATGAAAATAGTAATCATGAGTAGGGGTTACTCTGCTTGCCTATGCTGCAGGAACAGTGCACTAGTTCTATTACTAGTGGCTGCGGGAACAACAGAGTTCTATCTTCTTCTTAATGAGAAAAGAAATAACTTCTAATCTAATAAAATGATTCACTCACCAAGTGGGCCCCCTTTGATGAGTGAATAGAAATGCAATTATGATAAGAGACTGAAACTCAAATTCTGCACTCTATTCATTCATGGAGGAAAAATACTTGGAAAATAACAGTGCTACGATATCAAATTCTATCCCAGAAATTACATCAATTAACTCTCTCCTTCCTCTTCCATGGAACTATAGAATTCCACTTATTTAAGTAGGAACTACACTACAACCTAAATCTAGGATCACTCCATTAATGAGGATCACTAATGGATACATCGTGCCCATAACAGAAATCTTGAATGGCAATAGTAGGTCTTAAAGTTATTCCCAGAATGTAGCATGCAGTGGTTCTAGATCTGCATGTGGTGTCTTCTCAAGAACTGAATTGACTTGTTCCTCCATGAGAGTTCTATGACATGCCCATATTTAACCGCTTTACTTAATTCCTTGCTTGTGCTGGCACTTCTAAAGGTAACGGCTATTGTTTGACCCTTTCAACACCATGCTAGAATTCTTGAATGTGCCATAATTTGACTCCTACAAAACGGTTAGTATACATAACTTCCGATGCATAAATATATTTTATCATTTAATACTAAGATTTAGAAGTGTGAGATTTCATTCAATATTCTTGCACAACATTCGGCTACAAGAAGGAAACTACCCATAAACATAGCATAGGGAAAAGGACTATCTATTCAACATGTAATCACTTACATCCTACAACTTCTATCCATCAGCTTTAAGCAAAATACATTATGTTTTCACCATTCATTTTACCTACTTATGTCCTTTCATATAAAAATATATAAAAACCATAAGTGTAAAGTCTTCTGCCTTGAAAACAAAATTCTGAAAAAGGAAAGTAAACACATGGAAAAGATGGCCTTTTGGGAGGCTCATCATTACTCCCAACCACACTATTGCTGGTCCCCAGCAATCATGAAGTTTTAAATCCTGGCTCTAAGCCTTAGGTCGCCGACAATCTTCTCCCCTGGTTCATCCACAACATGATTAAAGTATCAATGGCTTTTCTAAAGTTTGTCCCACCTCTGTCTTTCCTTAACCATATCATGCTCTTCTGCATTCTCATTAACTTCCCACAGTGGCTGCAGGAAAATTGGAGGTTGAAACCGTAAGGGCATCCAATAATGTAGTTGTGTGCGGCCCAACATTATAAACCATGGAAAACGGAGAGTAGCAAGGGTTAAATTTTGTGGAGAATGGGGCTCCCTGATTTTTAAGTTATGGGGCATCCTCATCCACCACTGCCTACAAGATACAATTGCAGCCTCAACATCTTGTGAAGAATATTGTTCCCAATCTGCATACCCCTGTTCTCTTACTAGAAGAACCTTGCGAGACCCACTAGGATTCGTTGTGATTGAAATACAATCAAGGAATGTCTGCCTAGAGATTTGAACTTTAGGCGTCATCATAAGGGGTGTGTCAGCCTCACTACTTTGATATGGGAGAGCCTAGTGCTCTCTACTGATCTCATTTTGAATCTAGGACATAACTGCCCTCAACTACACATCTCCTACATAAAGAAGTGAATTCCATTCTTTGTTGTCAGGCACAGCAAGATTGTGTAGATATAACTCACATAACAAATTCTTAATGGGCGTAGGTGCTGACCAGAAGGCATCATAGAATTCATGAGGTGTAGTAATGGAAGGATTTAATCCCTCAACAATCCTTGTCAACTAAAAATTAACAAAATGTTCTTTAAGGAATAATGCATAAACTAGGGAAGGTAACCTACACGCCATTGTTGCAAGAATCAACTATGTGATCTTCTCAATTCTCATCTCTGGTACTGCAATCCGATTTGTTTTTTGCTCAAGATGACAATCCTACTCCTCAATTATCCTCTTTAATTTCTCTATCTCTAGTTCCCATTGTGATTTTTCCAAGGTGATATTTCAGTACAAACTTAATCCTGCTGCTAACGGTGTGGATAAATCTGAGGGTGGCATGGGTCCTTGCTGAAGGACATTAATCCACTCAGATACAGCTTGAGGGATCTTTACTTTCTCCACATTAGTGAAAGTAGCTCCTTTCCCCTTGTCACAAGTGACAAGGGTTTTTATCGAATCATTCACTTGGGATGATTCCGCTAACTTGGATAATGTATCCAATCCATCTTTGCTCAACTACTCAAACACTTCTTCTATAATGTCCTCATTCACTGCAAGAAATTCATCAGGAGGAAGATTCTCTAAATTGTCATCACAATCTTGACCAGAATTATTGCAAAATCCCTCTGTTTCTATAGAATACTTATCACTTTCCACAAGGATAAATTCAACTTGCGGATCAACTTGAACTTCCTCATCCATAACATGGGCTAGGGTATCACCATCTGCTTTGTTTGAAGCCTTTGCCTCCGAAGAGGAATTTTCTGCAGACTCGGAGGATTCAACATTTATAATTGAATCAGGGGTTTTGCTTTCTTTACTAGTACTAGAAGAAAGTCTAGGACTCTTCCTCACAGGGGTCTGAGAAGAGCTCATAGGTTCCTTGCATTTCTTTTTGGTGGAGGACACCTCCCCTGTAATGGCTACAGGAGGTTCTTCTAGTGTTTCTTCCTTGGAAGAAGGCAAGGGTTCCTCAGGCATCTGATTCATATTTTCATTATCAGCTGGCTGTTGTTCTGGAGTCATTTCCTCTGCATCTATGGTTTTATCTTTTCCTTTTTTAATAGTAGACCTAGTTTCTTTAGACATTGAAGTGTTAGGAGCGGCAATGGCTTTTCTAGTTTTTCTTTCCTTATTATCAGAAACAGGAGGGTTATCATTGCAGGCTCTTTTCCTAGATAGGGTAGGTCTAGAAGAGGATGCTTCAGGAACGGGTTCTATTTTATGGATTACTTTATGAACCCCTATTGTTGTATTAACCCTACTACCTACACCCTAGCCTCTCGGACCAACCACCCTAGGTACTAAATCTTCCATAGCCAAGAATTCCTCCCAAGTCCCAATTGACTATTTAAATAACTCCCTTTCTACAACTAACTTAATTAAATAGTGATGGGAAATGGATTGTGCTTTCCCTGACTGAACAAGAGATGCCTACTTTTTCAAAATATTAAAAAGAAAGCTAGGTAAGTCTATTGGCCTGTTTTCATGGCGGAGGGCACTCAAAATTTTGAAGTGAAGTCCATGCAGGTACTTGTAATGTCCCTCACAGGTGAAGTAAGATATTATAAATGTGGTCGGATGCAAAAACTCCATAGGTAATGACATTCTTGCAGTGCCCTACTTCTTATCGACCTCCAACTGTGGGTCACTATGCAGGGTAAATTGTGCCCTAGCCGAGCGCAAGTCAATGTATTTTGTCCACTTTTCCCCGTCCTATGGTAGCTTTGTAACCTCTGCCATGATATCTTCTAAAAATTTAACCCTCAGACCTTTCACTACTGCAAACCCATTGTTCAAAGTATTCAGAAATTGAAAAGCAATTTCATCATCGAAGCCATTAAGGCTTAAGCAGTAGTCCATCCATCCCAGTTTTTGAAACAACTCACAGGTAGTCAGGTCCCCAAGTAACACTTGATGATCTGTTGGCTCGTGCCTCTGAAAGTCTCCGCCCATTGCAAATGATAGAGAAAATAGCTCTGCAGGATATGCTCAGTTGCTACAGAAATTTTTTTAAAATACCTGGCTTTCCTTCGGACGTAAGATGTTTTTGTTTTGCTTTCTAAGAAAAACTGAAGTACAAGAGAGTAATTAATTTTAAGCAAGCAAGAATTACTTCAAATGATTTTCATAAATGCATTCGCGTGTGTTAAGGTTCACCACCCAAACACGTCGCAAAATTGTCGTTATTAAGTGATCCTTACTTTAATTTTCTTTCAAATCAACTGTTAAATCATGATGGCTTAACCACTAAGTGACAGATAAGCTCCCACATAACAACAGTTACCATGAAAAAATAAGAAAGAAATAAAGTTTTTTCCTTTTCACTTGCTAAAATCAATTTGGAAGTATTAAAACAAGCATGAATTAAATAACCAACCTCTCCCCCCAACTAAGTATAAGGCATGGGTCCCACTAGGCCGGTGCGTGCAAGAATAGAAAAAGAAAAGTACACTCATTTCAAAATAATAAATGAATAAAATAATTTATGTGCAAAAGTATGTGTTACTAACCTGATGTGCAGCAGAGAGAGTGTAATGCTAGGTGACATGCACTGATAGAGTGATGTTGTGGTGCGGACATGTGGAAGAGAGAAAGGTGATGCAGATTTTTATTACAAAGAAAGCAAATCATGAAAGTGAAGTGTTTATTATGGAAGCTAGAATAAAATCACAGCTTGGCAGAAATCTGGTTGGAAGACCCTGATGCGTCTATTGTAGCGAGGACACTATCTAAGTTTTGTTGGAATTGCTGTAGGAAGTCCTGACAACTCGAAGGCTTGTGATATATCTTTAAGCGATTCCCGTTGACAAGGAGTTTGAATCTGACAAGATCAATTGTAGAGAGTTGAACGACACCATTATCAAATACTAAAAATATTTCATAGGGCCCCAACCAACAGGTTTGAAATTTTCCAAGAGTATGTTGATACCATGAATCATAGAGCAATGCCCAATCACGAATGGAAAACTTTTTATCTTTTATGAAGTTGTCGTGCCAGTTCTTTTCACTGCTTTTGTATCAGTTATGTGTTATGAAGTGCAGATTTCCTGTATTCATCCAATCCATTGAGCTGTAGGAGCCTGTCCTCTTGTGCTTTGCTAGGGTTAATATCCAATTCCAATTTCGTCCTAAGAGTCTTATGGTGAAACTTGATAGGCATGGATGCAGATTTCCCGTAGACCAACTCAAAAGGAGTGAATCCAACTTAGTTGTTTTCCAAGTTGTGCGGTAAGCCCAGATGGCTTCAGGAAGTCGAGTAGCCCAATCCTTTTTGTGAATGGAGAATTTTTTCTCAGAATGGCCTCTATCTCCTGATTTGTGATCTCAGCCTGTCCATTGGCCTAAGGATGGTATGGTGAAGATTTACCATGCCTCACTGTGTACTCTTTCATTAATTCAACAATAAGGTTAGAGGTAAACTGTGCCCCTTGATCTGTTACTATTTCTTGAGGCACTCCAAACCTAGTGAAAATAAATTCATACAGAAACTCTGCTACTTTATGGTCCCTTGCATGCCTCATTGCTTTTTCTTAAACCCATTTTGTGGCGTAATCAGTGCATACTAAGATATAAGACTTACCATGTGAAGATGGATCAATGGGGCCAACAAAGTTGATGCCCCACTTGTCAAACGGTGTTACCACCACCTGAGGCTATAGGGGTATTTCATCAATCTTTGTGGGATGTCCCATCCTTTGGCATCGATCACAGTGTCGGGTATGCTTAGCTGCATCTTTGTGTAATGTAGCTCAATAATAACCGGTTGTCAATACCTTGTATGTTGTTCATTTTCTAGAAAAGTGGCCACCACACGGCTCAACATGACATGCCCAAAGGATTTCATAGGTCTCATCTTCATGGACACATCTGCGGGTGACTTGATCAGGAGCTATGTAGAACATAGATCCAGATATCTATGAAAAGTTAAAACTTTTCTCAGCCAGTAGCCTTCATTCACGGGGTGAGAAATGGGGTGGTGCCCATCTTGTAGCAAGGTAGTTTGCGATGTCAGCATACCATGGATTGTATGTTGCAAGAGAGAATAGTTGTTCATCTAGGAAGCTGCCATCAATTGCTGTAGGATCATCAGAAACTTGTAATCTAGAGAGAAAATCAGCAACTACATTTGCTTTTCCTAGTTTGTCAATGATAGTTATATCAAACTCCTGCAGGAGGAGTAACCACCTGGCTAATCTACCAGAAATGGTCGGTTTATTCATCAAGTATTTGATCGCTGAGTGATCAGTATAAACAAATACTTCATAACCGGTTATGTAATGTCTGAATTTATTTAATGCATAGATTACAGCAAGGAGTTCCTTCTCAGTAACAGTATAATTTAGTTCTACACCTTGCAAATTTTTGTTGATGTAATAAATGGCATGCTCAACTATTCCTTCTTTTTGACCTAGCACTGCCCCAATTGCATAGTCAGATGCGTCTGTGTGGATATGAAAGGGCAACTTCCAGTCTGGTCCTCTAAGAATAGGGGTCTTTGTTAACACATCCTTCAACTATTGGAATGATGACTCACATTCTGTTGTCCATTCAAATTCTGCTTCTTTATTCAATAGATTATATAATGGAGTGGCAAGTTGACTGAAGTTCTGGATAAATCTCCTGTAGTAACTAGCATGACCAAGAAAACTCTGGACATCCTTCTGCTTTGCTGGGGTTGAGAGTGTGACAATTACTGCAATCTTTGCAGGATCAACCTAGATACCAAAGGATGAGAGGTAGTGCCCTAAGACAACTCCCTCCTCCATGATCATGTAACACTTCTCACTATTAAGTGAGAGATTGTAGTCCTGACATCATAGTCCTGACATCTTTGAAGAAATTTTTCCAAATTAGCATAAGCCTCTTGAAATGTAGTTTCATATGCAGTAAAATCATCCATGTATATTTCAAGACAGTCAGTAGTAATGTCAAAAAAAATGCTCATCACTGCCCACTGGAAAGTAGCAGGTGCATTACATAACCCAAATGGTAAGATAGAATAAGAAAATGTTCCCCATGGATAGGTGAACGTTGTCTTATCCTGGTCTTCTGGTGATATCTGGATCTGGTTGTAGCCACTAAAACCATCCAAGAATGAAAAATAATTTTTGCCAGCAAGGTTGTCAAGTACTTGGTCAATAAAGGGCAATGGAAAGTGATCTTTCTTGGTTGCCTTATTAAGCTCCCTATAGTCCACACAAACTCGCCATTTTCCACCTTTCTTGGGGACAATTACAAGAGGGGAGACCCACTAACTGTCAGAAATGGGATATATGAAGCCAACTTGGAGAAGTTTTTGTAATTTAGCCTTTACTATATCTCTTAATGCAGGTTTTATTCTTCTTTGAGGTTTCCTAATAGGTCTGGACTCTGGACTAATATAAATCTTATGGGTATACAATTTTTGGTCAATCCCCTTCATGTCAGTATAGTCTCATGCAAAAGTTTGCTGATTCTTTTGCAAAGATGCTCAAGGCAAGACATCTAAGATTCGGTGACACTAATACATTTGGCATCGAATTGCGATGGCTATGTGTCGCAATTAGGACAGACATGTGTCGCCAGTGTGACAGTAGTAAACGTCGCTCATTTTTAGTCACAAATTACAACACCCGTCATTACCCGTTGCAATTACGACAGATATCCGTCGCTACACCGCAACTTTATTCTGGCATCATCTGGCCATAATTCTTGTGGAATGCGTCGCAATTGCGACGGAACCCAATGCAATCGTGGTAGGATTTTGGTGTCGCTGGTACAGCAACCCCATCGCAATCCCCTTGGATGACATCGTAATTGCGACGGATACCAATGCAATTGCGATGGGCGTTTGGCGTCGCCGCTACAGCACCCTCATCGCAATTCAGGGTTGACGTCACAATTGCGACAGTTACAAAGTAAAACAAAAAAAAAATTGATTTGTTTATTATTCAATATTATTGGTGGGGCTTCAAAAAGAATCACGTATTGAGAATGTCTAATTTTTGGGTTTTGCAATTGCATTTGTTGGACCGTACATTCCAACCCCTTCTTTAATATGGCTA
>MU225872.1:435260-447613 GCA_018584345.1 Thuja plicata | reverse complement strand
CTATATATATATATATATATATATATATATATATATATATAATCATATCTATCATAGGCATGCTTTATAATTCTCATCAATATTCATTTATTAATTTTTAATTAATTATTTAACACCTTCAGTACAAGGCATAAATGTTCCAATTTACACATCAAATAAGAAATATAAAATTTGCATTTGGGTGATATAGAAAGACATTCCATTTTAAGCTAATTATAGCTACTAAAATATTTTTATGTTTTTCTATTTTTATTATGTTTTTCATAAATATAATGGAAAGGAAAAAGCCCTATGTGTTATATAATTGCCCTAAATAACCCATAATTTTAGAATTGTCATTTGTTGGTATGGTTATTAGCTCCATTCTCAACAAGATGTTTCATGTTGCCCACTAAGTAATTTTAATGTGCACAATTATGTGTTATTGATTTCTCACTTTCACTTTCCTTCATTTTATAAATATCCCTCATACAAGGTTGTTTGAACATTTTCTAAATAATTGTGTTCTCCATGTTCTAAATTTTGACAATATTGCTTTTGTAAAGATTTGATTTCTTCGATTATCTTTTCATAAATTAGGCACACTACTTCAAAACAATAAATATGCTTTAATTGCTATTAACAATTTGAGTAGTAGAATATGTTGTGTAGAGATAATCTATTTTTAAAAAAATAAATAAAGATCAAACTAATTTTCGTCTATTTCATAGGCTAATTATCCTAGGTAATTAAATCCATAAGACATTTAATGTATCAAAATGCAATTAGTATATTAATTTTTTAATTTTTAATTTTATTTAAGGATTGGTCTCATAGATTTTAGTAAGATCTATAATGCCAAATATCTTGCCTCTCTTTCAATTTTCTATGTTACTTTCAATATGTGCTTTAATATTCTTTGAGACCATTTAAAGAGATTGCTTTAATATTTGTGTAAACTTTATTTCTTCATGTAATTGCTTTATCTTATTACAAAGAACTTTTGTCTCTTATAATCATGGCATATAAATTGAGATGAATCAAATTATTTTCTCACATTCAATGAAATGACATATTACATTTAACAAACACCTCCCTTCAAAATTGAAAGCTTGGTATTATAAAGCCACTCCACCAAGAAAACAACTACCCCTATGAATGAGTCACAAAAATTGAAGAATCATTACTTAATAATTTAACTATTAAATTGTTGATGAAATTTATATTCTCATGAATACCATTGCCTTATAGTTATTCAAACATAGTTATTTAATTATGATATTTTATTTTAAAGAAACAAGTTAATAAAAAAAAATAAGACCCTTTCCTTCTATGTTGACTAATTACTTTTTTGAAATATATTAAAACAACTATATAAATTAGAATTATTGTAACTAATAAACTTCCTTATGTTGAAACATTATAGTTTGTACCTTCCCTATAGAGTCACTCCAACAAGGAAACAACCACCACTATGAATGAATACAGAAAAAGGTCAAACATCTGATCATAAAAGTTGAAGAATCATTACTTATTAATAATTTAATTGTTATATGATTGGTGAGATTAATGTTTTCATGAATACTATTCCCTTATAATTATTCAAATATAGTTTTTGATTAAGTAAAATAGGTTTTACAGGGTTCCTAAAACCTGGAACAAAGTAATAAGAGGTAACACAGTTAACAGAATATAGCAAAGCGTAACAAAAGGCAGAAAAGGCCAAAAAGCCAAAGAAAAAAATAGGTTAAGCATATAAAAATGCAGATTAAACCAGAGATAGAAAAAAAAGCCAGAGAACCTCAAGAAAGGTCCACCAAAAGAGTGGCAACTTCAGCCTTCATCAGCTCCATGTTGGCCGCCGAGTCCTTGATTTTCTGGATATCCTTCTCCAGCTCCTTGTCCTTGGTCTTCTTGGTTCTAGCACGGGTTCTCTTTCCCAGACCTTGATCAAGCTCCTAGTCTGAATCCACAACCATTCTGGCCGCTTCCTTCCCCTCGAGATTTTCCTCCAGCTTGTCAATGTAAGTGTTAGTGTGCTCCTTGGATGCTTTCATGGTGTTTTAGCTTAGTTCTGCAATCTTCTTTAGGGTAGCATCAACCCTAGTCATGTTGTCCTCCATCTTCTTGACCGGGTGCTTAGGTAACTCTGTTCCTCTGCATCAATATCACTGTTGGCCTTTTTGGTACCCTTAACCCTATTTTTGAGGTCTTCCACCTTATGGAAAAGCCATTTTATAGTCCTATAATTGTCTAGCATATTGTTTATGGTATTATTGAGAAGATTCATGTCAAACTCCCTAGAATTATCATTGAGCACCACCAATGATGGGTCAATGAGCTCGTCCAATTTAATTCGGCCACCCTCTCCCTCTAGGACCTTGGGGTTAATTATTTCTCTAGTTATTCCCATTTTTTCTGTCTTAACATTGAAGTCCCTCCAACCAATTATCCTTCCCTTTTCCGCCATATAACAGCTAAACTCATTATCCTAGTCCTTCCCCATGTCATGAGTCTGTGGTGAAGGGTTGTTGTTCGCAACAGGGGAAGCTCTATGATTATTTTGCTCTGAGATAGTCCTATCAGATAATGTTTCCCTGTCCTTACCCTTGTTGCTTGGGTAATTCCCAGTCATGGAGAGCTTTCTCTTTCTGCATTTCCCGCTACTCAGGTACTCATCGCCTTCAGAATCCATGCCCTCCTCATTCTCATTGTTATCCTTGTTGGAAGAAATAGCAGTGGTGCTCTATTTTTTAAGGGTTGCCAATTCTTTTTTGACTCTAACCAGACTGCCTTTTTTCTTTTTAGACGTTGACCCCTGGTTAATATTCGTTGTATCATGTTCCTCAATATCTTTGGAATGCATACCTTCACTATCTTCTGTATCTGAGGGGATATAGTCCAAGCTCGAGTCCTCTATCTCCTCTTTCTGGCTCATCTCCTTGCGTAGGATTTGGGCTTTAAAGTACTCATAGATTAATAGCAAAAGCCCTTCATGCAGGGCAAGGTTAGCAATTGCTTTCTCTTTATACCCATTGTTATTATCATTTATGGAAGAATATAAGTAAAAGGGGATAGAGACCAACATGCCATAATGAAAGTGATTCAGCAGAATAAGGTGATGGGTCTGAATTCTATCAAACCTGGAGTCCAGAGTAATGTAGTAGATGATGGCACGGAGAACAAACCACCATAGAATTTTCAATCCTTTGGGTAGGTAATGGGTGTCGACTTTGATGAGCTCATTCTTCTCCTCCTCGTCTCTCACAAAATCACTGATAGCAGTGTCCAAAATCTTTCGGTCTCTGTAGAATTTTTTCCCAACAATGGGTATCCCCGTCACAGTAGGGATGACAACTTTAGTAACCATGAATTTTCTGCCCTCAATCTCTATGCTACCTTCGTTCTATTTTTTGACAAAGAGTTTATTTACAGTCGGCTTTCCTCCATGGAGCCTTTCTATAAAGGTTGAAATCCCTCTGTTATGAAGGTAGCTCCAGACCTTTGTTCACCTCTTCCATTTTTTGTTGTCCTTTGTAGGATCCCTCCTATGTCTTTCCCCTCCCATCACTAAATGGTTCAGGGTAGCTAACAGACTCAAATATCTGTGAAAACCAGAGCTCTTCAAGAATTTCTAGAAATCTTTACTGTGATTCCTTAAGCCGTAAGTTATATTTTTACTTTTGGACACCTAGTAAGTGTGTGAGTTTTTATTGTTATTATTACCCTTACAGCATGTCTCGTACTTACCATTTATGGCGATGCCATTGCCCATCTAAGCTATCACAATCATGATTGATTTTTATATATCCTTCCTTCCCATGGATTCGGTCGAGATCGACTAAATCCAAAGCATCACGTGGCAGATCTCTGTCGCTAGGGCCGTGCATATGCTTGTCACTTCGCACCGCCCAGTTTTCAAACTAGTCGGCAACTTGATTACCTTCCCTGAACACATAGGTAATGTGCACCTTTTCAAAAGAAGTGAAAAGGCCTCATGTCTCCTCTATCATATTAGCGATAGTCCACGAAGGTGAGTGGATTTTTTTAAGACAATTGATAATGTTAAGTGAGACGCCTTCTAACCAGAGATGTTTTATCCCCATTTCATGAGCTAACTTGGTCACGTGGAGGGAAGCATTCACTTCTGCATAGTGGTTTGTTTATGTTACCAACGGGAGACTGAACGCTGAAAGGCCTTGATCAAAACAATTTTGAATAATGCCACCACTTCCCGCCTTGTCTGGGTTTCCCTTGGCAGCTCTGTCAAAGTTGACTTTTGACCATCCTTCTAAAGGACAGCACCAAAAGCAGCTCTGTCGGTTAGCCTTTGAATGCTTGGGGTCAACATCTCTTTGTCCTGCAAAAGGGTTAGTATTCCCACACACAACAAAGTTTTCCAACATTTCATGATTAATCTTTTCAAATATGACTTTTGGGCTGGTGTTACAATCCCTGAAGATGCGATTGTTTCATTCTTTCCATATGCCCTAGCAAAGGTGAGGCAACACCCAAGACCAGATTTTTTGAAAGATAGTATTTTTGAAGGGCTAAGTCCATTGGTAGAACAAATCTTTGATAGAGTAAGGGAAACAACAGTGAAGGCCAAATAAAGAAAGAATATAGTGCTAGACAGAGCTAACAAAGGAACAGTGAATGAAAAGGTGATCAACAGATTCTGCTTGACAGAGACATAAAACACACCTGCTGGGAATCGGGATGCTTCACTTAATGAGGTTATCAACAGTCAGGATGCAGTTCTGAAGAAAGAGAAAAAAAAAAACATTAATTTTCAGGATTAAACCAGGAAGCTAGACCTTCTCCCAGAAAGGCTGGGCTTCAGGATGAAATTGAAAAGAATAAGCAGAAGCCACAGTATAAGAGCCATTAGAGGAGACTTTCTAGATCAAAATATCTTTGTTCTAGGGAAGCGAAGTGGCATTCAGAACCATGAGTAAGGGGGATAAGTCTGGGGAAATTGAAGCTAGGTCCACCCAGGAATTACCAACCCTATAGTCACTGACCCTATCCCCAAAGCTTAGGGTGCATTCCTCCTTCCACTGGTTGAAATCTTCAATATCCTTCAATGGTTTAGACAAAACCCAATTGTCATCCCAAAAGCTGATACTGTAGCCATTACCAACTTTCCATTTCCCTTTGGTCTTGGCCAAATCTTTAGCTTTAAGAAGGCCATTCCAATTACAAGAACCTTGCGGGATATCCTCATTCTCAAAGAACAAACTTAGAGAGTCGTTAGGCAGGTATTTCTCCTTGAAGAAGTCCCACCAATCCCCTTTGCCATGGAAGATTCTCTATATTTGTTTAGCTTGGAGTGCCCTATTAAAAGGCTTGATCCTTTTGATACCCTATCCTCCTTCCCTTTTGGGAAGACAAACTTTATCCCACGCAATCAAAGGAATGTGCTTGTGTTCTTCCGCCCCCAGCTAGAGAAATCTTCTTTCAATTTTTTCTAAGGCTTTAGCCACCTTAGCTGGGATGGAGAAAAGGCTGAGGGCGTAGGTAGGGATGTTTTGGGGAGTAGAATTGACCAGCTGAATCTTTCCTGCTTGGCTGAGAATAATGCCCTTCCACCCTGCCAACTTACTATTAAATCTATTAATAAGTCTATTCCAAAATTCTTCCAGGGGTTTTGCTCCCAGCGGGAGGCCTAAGTACTTGGAAGGCAAGGAACCAATGTCACACCACAAAATATCTGTCATTCTTTTTTGTCTGACCTCAGGGGTGTTGATGAAGTATAAGGAACTCTTGTTCCAGTTCAGATACTGGCCAGTGGCCCTAGTATAGGAGTCCAGGAAGTTTCTAACAACTATAGCGTCATTCATAGATGCTTCCCCTCCTAATATGGTATCATCCATGGACTGTTGATGAGACAAGATGGATATACCAGAAGATGACCTGATGCCTTTCAACTCCCCAGTAGACCTATGAGCAGAGATCGATCTTCCTGAGCATTCAGCCAAGATAATGAAGAGAATAGGGGACATGGGTTCCCCTTGTCTCCAACCACGCGAAGCACTAAAGAAGGCTGAATGAGTCCATTAACCAGGATCAAGAAGGAAGGTGAAGAGATAAGCTGGTTAATGATGAGATAGACTTTCTCATTAAAGCCATAAGCTCGCATCACTTTCATGAGAAGGGACCAGTCCACTCTATCATAAGATTTGGATAAATCAAGATTGAGAAGGAAACCCTCTCAATTCCTAGCTTCTAAGGAATGAATCACTTCGTGCACCGCCATAATAGAGTCCAGGATCTGTCACCCTGGGACAAAGCCAGACTGTTGTTGAGCAATAATGAGGGGAATAAAATGAAGAATCCTTATTGTGATGACCTTAGAGATGATCTTGTAGAATGAGTTACATAAACAAATAGGTCTAAAAAGATCCATGGAGTCTACCCATGACACTTTCAGGATAAACACAAGGAAGGTGGCATTGAGTTCTTTAAGCAGATTCCTGGATCTAAATAATTCCTGCACAGCTTTGACCAAATCATTTTTGACAATATCCCAAAACCTGTAGAAGAAAAGAATGGGAAAGACATCGGGGCCTAGGGCCTTGTCCCCTGGAAGAGAGTTCGGGGATTTTTTCTGTTCCTCTGTATTAGGAATAGCACACGGTGCTTTATTATGAAGATCAAATATCACTGGAGGAATGTTGGTTAAGAGCTTCTCCTGGTCCTGATCAGACAGGTTAGAGTCTTTTGAGAGGAGGGTTTTGTTATAGAGATACCTTTGTCTTCCCGCTTAATCTATTTCCCACTTCTGATGCTACGAATTCTATTGGACGCCCTGTGTTTCAAGGTAGAAATATGAAAGAAGTGAGTATTTTGATCCCCCTCCTTAAGCCATATGGATCTTGACCTTTGTTTCCAGTACATTTCCTCCTTGCCTATCACATTATGGTATTCCAAAAGAATTATTTTTTCTTGATTTAAGTTATCCTCATCATACCCATCTCTCTGGATAACTTCTTGGATAGATTCAAGATCAGAGATGACCTTGTTTTTGGAGGAAAAGATGTCCCCAAAATCCTTTTTGTTCCAGAGCTTAATGTTGATTTTAACATTTCTGAGTATTTTGGCTATTTTGAACATTATTGAACCTTTGATGTTGATATTCCACCATTCCAGAATCTTATTGTTTATGTTAGGATGAGTTATCCACATTCTTTTAAATCTAAAAGGGAAGTTCTTGTGCTTGGTAAGCAGGTCTAGGATGAGAGGTAGGGGAGAATGATCCGATCCAATTCTCACCAGAGTAGAAATTTTTCTGCCATAGGAGGTCAACTAGTCAGTCGTAATCAGTGCTTTGTCCAATCTGACTTTAATACAGTCAGTCCCCATTCTCCTATTGCTCCATGTGTAATTTTCCCCTTGAAGATCTAGATCTAAAAGTTCTTGATAATTGATAAAGTCCATGAGATCCTGCCTAATTTCTCAATCAGGGATGATCCCACCCATTTTTTCCCCTTCTTTGAAGGTGTATTGAAATCCCCCATAATGATGCATTTAGAGAGGTCCAACAAGGAAATAATACTTCTAAGTTTGTCCGAGAATATTTTTTGCCGACGTTTAGAATTAGGAGCATAGATATTCAAGAGAAACCAACTTTCTTTAGACTTAATGTTAATGAGATTGAGAAGCAGAATATTACCTTCTCTGTAGATAGCATCCGCAATCCAAAGAGAGGAGTTCCAAAGAGTCATCATTCCTCCAAAGGCTCCCTTCGAGTTGGTTGCGGATCTATCCATAGACTTACAAAAATTCATTCCTTCCAATTTATCCTTTTTCATCTTTGTTTCTTGGATAAGCATAACATCAGGTCTATGATCCCTGATCATATTCCTCAAAACATCCTGCTTGTACGACCCATTGAGTCTTCAAATATTCCATGATATTAGCTTCATTTATAACTTGGAGTACGAGCGGCCTGGATGGTCTGTTGGGTTTCATCCACAATGTTTTTGCAGGCTTCTTCTTGCTAGATCTGGAACATATATTTTCTCCCTGGTCCTTTCTTTGTACCTCCTAGATCAACTTTGTTCTTGCTTCTTGTTTTTGCTGGGAAGACCCGGGATGGGTCTCTGCTACTTTTTCTATTCCTAACCTTTATCCACTCCCCCTCCTTCCCTTCTTTGTATTTTGGAAATATTCCTTCCATTCTGGTGAAGCTTCCCAGAGTGATTGAGTTTAGAATCTAGCTTCCAGTTCCATGTCCTGGTTCTCAGGTTTGGTGTGAGCCGGTGAAGCCATGCCCTTCGGAGAATTCTATGATGGAAAAAAAACCCCTAACTCCCAAGAAGGTTCAAGGGATTGAGGAGCCACCGCTGAAGTGGAGGGAAAATTTTTATCACCCCATTGACCCTCAAAGGATTTAAGAGTACTTCCTTCCGAAACTGGTTCTGCCACCACAAAAGGTAGTAGGTCCAGACATTTAACCTCTATAGGATGAATCTTATTGGGATCCTCTATGAAGACAGAAGCTGAATCAGTAGCTCCCCCAAGCTTACTAGAGGGGATGGAGGAGGAGTCCTTCTTTCACCAAACCTGAGCCACAACCTGGGGGTTCCCCGAGATAGAGGCATTGGGGAGTTGATCTTTGTGTTTCCCCCCATTCTTTTGGGCTTTCTTTTCTTTTTCTTTAGCCAGAGCAGGGCATTTCCTGGCCATGTGTCTGACCTTCTTGCAGTGGAAGCAAGCAAAAGGCATGCTTTCATATTCCACTTTCTGTAGCCTTTTTCCAAGCTTAGAGTGGATTTAAATCACATCTACCATGTCTTTCCCTTCTTCCACCCCAATACAAATTATTGCATAGGTAAGGCGTCACCTATCCTCAGTCATAGGGTCAACTGCGAGAATCTCACCAAAGGATTTTGGAATTCCAGCAAAGACGTCTTCCAACCAGAACTCCAGAGGGAGCTCTGGTAGTCTAACCCAAACCAGAGCTTGAACATAAAAAGAGTCATTTAGGTCCAGGTTAGCGGTCCACTTTTGCAGGGCAAGAGTGGATTTTCCAATACCCCATGCCCCCGCACAAAGGATCTTAGCATAGTCTTCAGGGCAAGAGAACTCTAGGGTCAAGAAACCTCTAGCCATAGCTTTAATTTCAACCTAACCTTTTAGATTCCATTTCCATTTGGCAAAGGATCTAACAATATCAATATTTGGTCTGGGACTAGCAAATTTTCCCACATATTGTGGTCAATGAGTTTGTCTGGTAATGAAATAGCATATTTTCCATTTTCCTTATCAGATAGGTCTTTTATCTTTGAAAAAAGGGACTTGCCTGAGGGTTTGGTCTCGAATAGAGTTGACCAAGGTCGATGCCAACTTGATTCCTCCTTGTTACCTTGTAGGACCTCTGACTGTTCAGAGCTGCATCCTTTTGACCCTACCTCCTCTTTTCCAGGATCCCTTTATCTTTCGCATGGGACCCCATCCTTGTTTGCAGTGTCTTCCTAATCCTTGTCTGCCATGGATCCGCCATCATCTCCTTCCACTGCAGCTCCCGACGCTTGCGAGGACTATTTCCCACCTACATTCAAATTTGGAATTCCTCCCACTCCGTCCGCTCCCACTCCGTTCGCCATCCTTCATTCAGTTTGACAATTCAGTTATTATTCAAATATAGTTATTTAATTCTGATATTTTATTTTAAATTTACTAAGTTAATAAAATATATAAGAATTGTTATTAAATTTTAGACTTTTATGTTCACTTATTACTTCTTTACAAAATTTAAAACCTATATAAATTAGAATATAAGGTAACTATTAATGTCCTTATGTTCTTATGTTAAAACATTATAGCTTGTACCTTTGCATGTTTTCACGTGTCTAAAATAGTTCTGGTAAAAGTTTTATGAAACCTTCAAAGCTGAACTGCCAACGAAGAATCCGTCACCAAAATTAAGGGTTGGCTCGTCGAGGGGGTCAATGGTTGCATTAGAATTTATCATCCAACATGTGCCTCATTTGTGTTTATAGTCAATGACCACGTTGTGATTAACCTACATTGACCCTATGTGTCCATAAATGAGTGTATATAAAGCAGTCCTAGCCTCCTCTATCATCATAACACATTTCAACTCAAAAATCCCGACGCCTTGTAAAGAAAATTATGGTAGGTACCTAGTCTGTGGAAGAACATGGATTCTACAGAGGTGGAAATCCCTTCCTATTTCATGTGCCTAATATCCATGCAGCTCATGGCTGACCCCGTCACTCTCTGCACCGGTGCGTCCTGCGACAGGCAGAGCATTGAGAAGTGGATATACACAATGGAAAACAACTCCTTCCCTCTCACTAATCAACCCCTTCTCAATACGGACCTCACACCCAACCACACACTGTGCCGCCTCATCCAACACTAGTGCCTCCTCAACTCCTCCGTCGGCGTCCAGCGGATCTCCACTCCCCGGCCTCCCCTCGACGCAAATCGCCTCAATAAACTACTCTTAGACATGAATTCATTTCAAGTGAAAGTGTTGAAGAAGCTCAGATCTTTGGTCGGTGAGAGTGAGAGAACAGGCACTTAATCGCTTCCTTCGCTGCACCCACTGCCCTTATCTCTATCATTCTAAGCTATTCCACTGAAATTGATGAAGAGACTTTCTGCTACGATGCTGCTGTCGCCTACAAGGAAGCCTTGGGAATTATTTCCTCTCTTCCTTTGTTGGACGAGACGCTTGATTCGATCACCACAGGAAACTGCCTTGCATCCCTGGCCTCGATTCTTAAGAGAGGCACCTCCAACGCATGCTTTTATTCGGCCATGCTGTTATAGACGGTGTCAAGGAAAGGCCTGGAACGCCTTGTTATGAACACCAACAGTGAGTTAATTGAAGGACTGTTGGAGCTGTTGACGGAGGAGGTGTCCCACCAAGAAACTGTAGCCGCCCTTTAAATGCTCACTACAATTGTCTCCAACAGCCGGCTCAGCAGAATGAAAGCGATCGAGGGAGGGGCAGTCTCCATCTTGATCGAATCGCTTCCTGATCAGAATAATGAGAAGAAGAGCAGCTGCAACAAGATTTTATGTCTTCTCGACGTGTTGTGTGGATGCGCAGAAGGAAGGGCTACTATGGCCGACCATGCAATGGGAATCCCCGCAGTCGCTAAGAAAATATTGAGAGTCTCCGACTTGGCAATGGAAAAAGCCATTCAGATTCTGTGGTTGCTCTGTAAACTCTCTCCTTCCAAGCGAGTAATCGAAGAAATGTTGGAGACTGGTGCAGTCACAAAATTGTGCTTGCTCCTGCAATGCCCATGCTCGGCCAAAACAAGGAGTAAGGTAAATGAGGTGCTTAGAACGCATGCTAAGTGTTGGAAAAGCAGATGTTGCAGTTCCTCCCTAAATTTTCCATAGTAAATAAGATGTATACATCTTGGATGACTCATTTTCAGCTATGCAAGATAATTGAATTTGGCATAGGCATCTATGCTCATTGTTGTCACCACATTAATAATGATGGAGCAGTAGATAGCACAGAAATTAAAACCACTGTGGTGGAAATAAAGTGTAATGGCCATTATTGAAAGTAATCTAAATCCTCCAAGACAAAAACTTTCACTGGATTTTCACCCTTCATATTCACAAATCCGACGTGAATGATAGGGGAAAGCAATTTGTTGAAGCATTCTTGTCTGGTGGAGAGTGGCAACTAACTTTTGAGTAGCGTCTACATTAGTTTGATTAAAACTTATTTTTTCTTACCCTAGTGATGAAGGGTGCTCCCCTTAATACCACAAACACATAACATGAACAGAGAAACAAAAACAATATGCAAGAACAGAAAATTGGCTTCTTATTATCTCCACAAATGTGGAATTAAAAACTTTCAGAATTACAATATGCAAAGCCACATGGGCATTCCCTTACAATATTCTGTAGGACAAAGCCTCGAATTATTACCCAGAACTATTCTGAACTGCCTAAGACAATAATACAACCTTCCTTATATAGGCAATTTTCCACCGCCTGGGAAGGTTCCAGAATAAGGCCGACCAAACTTAGAGTTATTTTATTTTACATTTTATTACATCATAGTCGGCTCAAGATAACCCTTAAAACCTGAACATAAATTTTGAAGAAAATTATTTTCCGCCATTTCAGGTGGCCCAACTTCCGAAGACCATAAGTCATCACCAGTTGACCCGATTGGCTAGTATAACCCCATTTTGGAAACGCCGCGAAGCGCTCTACAGGCATGATGAGAGCAAGCTTGCGTCACCCAAATTTTCGACCTCATCCGGGGCCTCTAAAGCCTTCAAAACTGAGTTCAAAGTTTCTGTACCCTGCTGCCAATACCGAAAATTTTCAATATCTTCCAATATACACTTGATCCGGCAATG